>CAUYON010004547.1:0-55058 GCA_963573935.1 Arctocebus calabarensis | reverse complement strand
TTGCCTCAGCCTCCCTAGTAGCTGGGACTACAGGCGCCCGCCACAGCGCCCGGCTATTTTTTTGTTTTGCAGTTCGGCCGAGGCCGGGCTTGAACCCGCCACCTTCAGTATATGGGGCCGGCGCCCTACTCGCTGAGCCACAGGAGCCACCCGGGATTTGAGTATTTCATGTGACCAAAATCAAAACAAAACAAAATCACTCCCCTAAAAAAAAAAAAAAACCCTCAAACTGTTTTAACAATTGGCTCATATAACCACATTATCCAAAGGCAATGCTGTGTGATTCAGGGCCCAAATGGTGTCTCCATAAATGATTTTTCTTCTGTGCTTTTAGATCTATTTAATTTTTTTTTTTTTTTTGAGACAGAGCCTCAGGCTGTCAACCTGGATAGAGTCCTGTGGCATCATAGCTCACAGCAACCTCCAATTCCTTGGCTCAAGCGAGTCTCTTGCCTCTGCCTCCGAAGTAGCTGGGACTACAGGCGCCCGCCACAACGCCTGGCCATTTTTTGGTTGCAGCCGTCATTGTTGTTTGGTGGGCACAGGCTGGATTCAAACCTGCCAGCTCAGGTGTACGTGGCTGGTGCCTTAGCCCACTGAGCCACAGGCGCCGAGCGTATTTTATTTTTTATTTGAGAAATAGTTTCACTCTGTCACCATGGGCAGAGTGCCATGGTGTCATAGCTCACAGCAACCTTAGTCTCTTGGGCTCAAGCGATCCTCTTGCCTCAGCCTCCCAAGCAGCTGGCACTACAGGCACCCACCATAACACCTGGTTATTTTTTTCTATGTTTAGAGACAGGGTCTTGCTCTTGCTCAGATTGGTTTCAACTCCTGAGTTCAATTGATCTTCCCACCTAGATCTCCAAGTGCTTTTACTTTTCTGTTGTTATTAATCAGCCCCAGGTGAGGTTCGAACCCACTGCCTCTGGTGTGCAGGCTGGTGCGTTAACCACAGAGCTGCAGTGCCCAGCTTCCATATGCTTTTAGATTTAGTCTCATACTATACTAGTTGCTCTCCTCTATCATTGGGCCCTCTGCTTAGAGATAGCGAAATAGCCCTAGAAACATCTTTATGTTTCACAAGTTCTGATTGGTTCTTACTGTATTTCTTTGCTGAACCAGTCAGGGACCAAGATGGTGACTTAAGCCAATCAGGGCCCAGCCCTAAACCGACGAGTAGGCTCAGTCCTTTCTAACCTACAGGGCTGGGAATGGGAAAGGAGTGGTTTCTCAAAGGAAATCAGAGTCATGTTTCTTGGAGGAGTAAACGCTAAGCAGTTTTTTTGTTTGTTTGTTTTTGCAGTTTTGGCCAGGGCTGGGCTCGAACCTGCCACCCCCAGTATATGGGGCCAGTGCCCTAGTGCTTGAGCCACAGGTGCCGCCCACTAAGCAGTTTTTTAAAATGGCAAAAGTTGGGTGACGCCTGTGGCTCAGGGAGTAGGGCGCCGGCCCCATATATGGAAGGTGGCGGGTTCAAGCCCAGCCTCAGCCAAACTGCAAAACAAAAAAATAGCTGGGCGTTGTGGCGGGCGCCTGTAGTCCCAGCTACTCAGGAGGCTGAGGCAAGAGAATTGCCTAAGCCCAGGAGCTGGAGGTTGCTATGAGTTGTATGACGCCACGGCACTCTACCCAGGGCGATAAAGTGAGACTCTGTCTCTACAAAAAAAAATTAAAAATAAATAAATAAATAAAATGGCAAAAGTTATCCATAGAAAGGAAAGATGTGAAAATAACACAAAATAGAAGGAACGTGCTCATTAGGGCAAAAAAATTGTGGCTTTAGGTCACGTTCCAAAACTTTGGAGAAATAGGCCCACCTTAAGGAAGACAAAGCAGTACAATAATGAGTAATATGGGGAAAATACTTCAGAATGCCAGCCCCCAAGAGCCTAGGAATCCAACATGCTAGCATTTCTAAATACACATTAAGTTCATCATTTACGAAGCCACCCCCAGCCTATGTGGTGCCTGATACAAGACACTTTACTGCCAATTACTCAAAAATAATTAACATTATCCAGATCTACAATGTGTACAATGTGAATGGTGCCTCTATAGATGGTGGCCCCTTTGCATAGTGCAAAACTAGCACAACAGTATGCAGAATACCGATGCGTTCAAATGCAAAAGAGCGTGGATAATACCTCTCCTTCCTACCCAACCAGAAGCAGTGTACCCAGAGAATTTGAACTTCCCAAGATGTTTTCTTATTCCACTTTACTTTTTTTTTTTTTTTTTTGCAGTTTTTGGCCAGGGCTGGGTTTTTGAACCTGCCACCATCCGGCATATGGGGCTGGCGCCCTACTCACTGAGCCACAGGCACCGCCTCCACTTTACTTTTTTGAGTTTGGAGAATATGGGGAGAGGAAAAAGAGGTGCTGGGTGGTGCCCATAGCTCAGGGGGTAGGGCGCCAACCACATACACCCAGGCTGACCCAGCCTACACCTGCTGAATAACGACAGCTGCAACAAAAAATAGCCAGGTGTTGTGGCAGGCACCTATAGTCCCAGCTACTTGGGAGGTGGAGGCGAAAGAATCACTTAAGCCCAAGAGTGAGGTTGCTATGAGCTGGGAGGCAACCGTCTCAAAAAACAAACAAACAAACAAAAAAACAGGTGCTATAGATAGCTTCACATAAATAAACTGGCTTTCTTTCCAGCTAAAGGCAAGCGTGACTCATTCTTCTAACTGCATATCCAAGAGTACATTGATAATGTGCTTCTGATGGTAACCCTAGGGCACAACTTCTTTTACCTACTTAAAACAGGTATGATCACTGATTTCCATAATGGTTGTTAATATATATTATTATGCAGGACTCCCAAACTGCACTGTAAATACCATTCCTCTTTGCTTCTGTACATCACATAGAAATTACTACCTGTTCCCCAAATTTTCAGAAATTCTTTTTTTATTAATATAAGGGTACATATCATTAGGTTACACTGTTTATGTTCTTTAGGCAAGTTCAAGTTGTATTTGAGTCCCTCACCCAGGAGGTGTGCCATATACCCACCATTAGATGGGAGGCCTAGTGAGCCCCTTGATCCTCTTTCCCTCTACGCCCTTCTTGAATTTAATTGTGATTTTCCTCTTCTGTGGGCCTATATTTGTTCTACTAGTTTCAAATTAGTATTGAGTACATGGAAAGCAAATACTTCCGTTCTTGAGATACTTTACTAAGGAGAATGTTCTTCAACTATATCCAGGGAAATGCAAAGGATGTAAAGTCTTCATCTTTCTATGGCTGAATAGTATTCCATGGCATACATATACCACAGTTTATTAATCTATTAATGGGTTGGTGGGCACTTGGGTTATTTCCACATCTTTGTGATTGTGAATTGAGCTGCTATAAACATTCAAGTGCAAATGTCCTGATGGTAAAATGATTTCTTTTTCTTCTGGGTAGATATGTAGTAATAGGGATGCAGGATCTATTCAAATATTCTTACCACTACTTTTACCACCGAATGTCCACTGGTTTCCAGGCTTAAATTTCACATGAGTGACTATTTCACTCCTTTAGACAATGCTGCAGAAATGAATTTTTTTTTTTTTTTTTTGAGACAGAGCCTCAAGCTGTCACCCTGGTAGAATGCCATGGCATCACAGCTCACAGCAACCTCCAATTCCTGGGCTCAAGTGAGTCTCCTGCCTCCATCTCCCAAGCAGTTGGGACTATAGGCACCCGCCACAACACCTGGCCATTTTTTGGTTGCAGCTGTCATTGTTTGGCGGCCCAGGCTGGATTCGAACCTGCCAGCTCAGGTGTATGTGGCTGGTGCCTTAGCCCATTGAGCCATAGGCGCCGAGCCAGAAATGAACTTTTTAAAGCACCAATATAATTATATTATTTTCATACATAAGGTGCTTCAAAAATTTACTGCTCTCTTAAGGATAAAATCTGTACTCTTTAGCATGGTATGCAAGGGCTCTCTTCAAAGTATAGTCTTCATAACTAAAAATAAGACTTTCATACAAATATAGAACAAAAATGTTAAAAATTTATTGAATTCATTAATTAGTGAGTAAACCAGTCGGAAAATAAAGCTAGCTCAAGGAATGCTTGAGGAACTTGGATTTATATGGTCCTTAAAAAAAGAAAGAATAAATTTACGAGGTTGGATACAAAGTTGGTTAATGTGCATAAAGGATATAAAACTGTAACCTTTAAGATTACTTTTTCTACAAGCCAGAAATTATTTATATCTCTGCCAGATACAAATCTATAATTTACATGGAATTTCATGAAGTCTAAGTCCTTAATTAATAGTAAGTAGCAAAATCTCACAATGGTACCTTTGCCTGGGGAATTAAATAATTGTGGGGTGAGCATTTACTCAGTGCTTTGGCACTACATTGGAATCATGTGCAGTCATCCACCCAGTTTTATTTCTGAATTTTCTATGACTTTTCCTGACATTCTGCATAATCTGACCCTCACGTACTTTGCCACGTTCATTTCCTGCCACTTCTTAGATTCTCCAGGAAAAACAGGAGGGGTGCAAGGCCCAGAACATGTAGTACTCACTCGCACCTTCCTTTTTTTTTTTTTTTTTACACAGGCTGTTCCTTCTTCCTAAACACCCTCTCTCCTACCCTAGTCCAGTCCTTTCTCCCCTTGTTTTACTGTGTTAACTAACATTCGGTTAACTCCTGAAGCTCAACTTCAAACTCACCAAGGTCTCCCCTAATCTAAGGCTTTTCTGATTATTCCTCTTCCTCCCTACTCCCCCAACCCCTACTCCCATCCATTGTGAGTTAGAGCCCTCCTCAGGGTACCTGGGAGGCCTGTGCATTCCTTTACAGAAACAACAATGATGACATTTACTCAGCTGTCCCTGTTTACCGGGTGCTGTGCTAAGCGCTTTGATAAGCGCTTTGGTTAGATGATTTCATTGAATCCACCAACAACCCCCCAAAGCAGGTGCTATTAATGACCCAGTCGCTAGTAAGGAAATTGAGGCACAGGAAGCTTAAGTTGAGCCAGGGTTCCACTGCTGATTGGTGGTGATTTGATTTCAAACCCTAGCAGTCTAACTCCACTGCTGAATTGGAAATAGCCCCCCTGTTTCTGTCCAAGCCAGACTATGGGATCTTAAGGGAAAGTGTCTCTTTTATTTGTCTCCCAAGGCTTAGCATTAAGTAGAGAATTCTTAACTAATTGTCAACTGAAAACAAAGTTGTTAACTATTTGTCAACTGTAGGTCAACTTCATCATCTTCCCTAAAGGCAGAATATTAGGATGAAGGATATTCAAAAAAGGACAATCCTTTTTTGTGCACAAAGTCTATTTGGCCAAGTTCCTCCCAGGAGCTTACAGGAAAACTTTGCTCACCTAGAAATGCAATCGCTCTATGACTGAGGTAAAATGCAGTAATATGTATCACTTTATTACACACCAGAGTCAAATGTATTTTATGAGAAATATTTCTATGATTATACTAGATGGGCAATTCCATTTTTTTTTTTTTGTGAGACAGAGCCTCAAGCTGTCACCCTGGATAGAGTGCCGTGGCATCACAGCTCACAGCAACCTCCAATTCCTGGGCTCAAGCCAGTCTCCTGCCTCTGCCTTCCAAGTAGCTGGGACTACAGGCGCCCGCCACAACGCCGGGCCATTTTTTGGTTGCAGCTGTCATTGTTATTTGGCGGGCCCAGGCTGGATTCGAACCTGCCAGCTCAGGTGTACGTGGCTGGCGCCTTAGCCCGCTGAGCCACAGGCACCGAGCCAATACTGCAATTTTTAAAAGTTAATTATACTAGGCATGGATGGAGAACTGGGACAGATCTATACATTTTCCACACACTTTTCCGAAGAACACATCCAATATGAGGCAAGGAGTTTGTACCTGCAGTCCCTGACTGAAAAATCTCCGGGCTGAGTGGCAGACACAGTGAAAAGTGAGAGGTAGACCTGGCCAGGAGCACCTGTGTGCACACAAGGGCCGCTGTTGGCTCAGCCCTTTCAAATCGGCAGTGAAAGCTAAAGAGCCACGTCTTTATAAGGGTCCTCCAAATTTTTAAACATTGGCAACCAATTTTTTAAAATGTTTCTACACTTACTGGCCAGATGAAACCCATCTGTGAGCTAAATCCTGACTGTTGACCGCCAGTTGATGACCTGTGCAGTAAACTGAGATAAAGCGGGACTTGAACTTCATCTCCATTTTATGGTAACATTGTTTAACCCCAGAGTGGGCCTCAAGGCTAAATGCTACACAGTATCTCACAGTGAAGTGATTAGCTGGGACTAGAGGCCTTGTCTCTTTGGCAGCGTTCTCCCTGAGAACAGCAGTGGTAGAAGGTGTTGCTGCCCCAGCGGAGCGCCTTTACCTGGCTGGTGCACCGTTCCAAGCTGCTGCTGACTTTTGGCTGCTAATGGGTTATAGCTCCCCATCTTCTCCAGGAAAGCACCCTCAGAGCCCCCTTGTTCAGCGATGCCTAACCCCTACATGAAAGGGTGGGGCACCCAGAGCCATTGACAGGCAGATTTAGGAGTACACAACCCCAGTCCTTTACCTCAAGGTGGGAAAACTCTCTCTCCAGGGTTCTTCACAAGATCAGGCTGACACTGGACTTAGGCTGAACTTACATCTTCACTTGGCTTCAATCCCTGCCCTACCCTACCTAAGGATGGAAAACCGGCAGCCTTACTGAGACTTGTGGCCTTCCTGGCCCTTAACTGTGGTCAAATTTTATAGAAAAAATTCTTTTAATAAAAGAGGTGCAGCAGAGAAAGATGAAGCTTTTCTTGCCACCTTTGATGCTTAAAAAAAGAATGATCAAGGGTGGCGCCTGTGGCTCATTGAGTAGGGCACCAGCCCCATATACTAAAGGTGGCGGGTTCAAACCCAGCCTCGGCTGAACTGCAAAAAAACCCAGAAAAATAGCCGGGCATTGTGGCGGGCTCTTGTAGTCCCAGCTACTCAGGAGGCTGAGGCAAGAGAATCGCCTAAGCCCAGGAGTTGGAGGTTGCTGTGAGCAGTGTGACGCCACGGCATTCTACCGAAGGCGATAAAGTAAGACTCTATCTCTACAAAAAAAAAAAAGGAATGATCGAAAAAAAGAATGATCTTAAAATCAAAAAGCTGCAGGTTCCCCACCCTGCCAGTACTGGAAGGACCAAGTCTCAGACTGAGCTCTTACTAGTTGGATGATCCTAGTTAAAATATGTTACTTCTTTAGGTTCCTTTCTCTTTGTGAGCTCAATTATTCATTAATTTGACCTAGGTGTATTGGGCTATTCATGTGGCTTACCTACAGGATGGTTAAGAAGATACGATGAATATAAATACAGAAGCCCAATGTAAAGCCCTAAAGGTGCTTTAAAAGTGCACCACCTCCATATAGCACTTAGCAGCATAGAGCCTGAGAGAAGACTATTTTATTTTCTTCCACCCTCGGAACCATTATATTTCTTCAAATCTAAAATTCCAGCAACTTTATGATACATCATTATTTTGTGTATAATTAAGAAGGGGAAGGCTCAGCGCCTGTGGCTCAACGGGCTAAGGCACCAGCCACATACACCTAAACTGGCAGGTTCGAATCCAGCCCGGGCCCGCCAAACAACAATGACGGCTGCAACCGAAAGATGGCCGGGCGTTGTGGCGGGCGCCTGTAGTCCCAGCTACTTGGGAGGTGGAGGCAGGAGAACCACTCGAGCCCAGGAATTGGAGGTTGCTGTGAGCTGTGATGCCAAGGCACTCTATCCAGGGTGACAGCTTGAGGCTCTGTCTCAGGAAAAAAAAAAAAAAAAAACCAACTCCTCAACGGAACAATGAAAGGAACATGTAGTTACACTGACAGATAAGAGCACATTAGACAGGAGTTGATGGGGCACAGATGTACGGACACAGTCACATTATTTTAAGCATTATTTGTTACACCATGGCACTCTATGGAGGGCGACATAATAAGACTGTCTCTAAAAAACAAACAAACAAAAACCCTCCAAAACATCCTGTGTGGGTGGCAAAGAGACTGTTGTAATATCTTATTTCTAGACTGAAATGCTATAAAGCAAAATGTTTCCAAGGAAATCTTGAATTATTGGTCAATTTATTAGGAAAGTTAGGTTACTCAAATTGACAAAACCTAATTAATGAAAACAGATGAGGACATGGAACTTTATTTAAATAGAAATGATCTCTCTACCACATTTTCGGTTGGTAAAAGACCAACATCATATTTTCCATGTGGGGCATAGTTTTCGTATACTACCTACATGTTCCTTTACTGAGCCAATTTCAAGATTACTTTTTTTTTTTGGTATAAAAAACAATGATGATAAGTTGTTTTTTTTTTGGAGACAGCGTTTCACTTTGTTGCCTTAGGTAGAGTGCCGTACTGTCATAGCTCACAGTAACCTCAAACTCTTGGGCTCGAGTAATTCTCTTGCCTCCGCCTCCCGAGAGCTGGGACTACAGGCGGCCATCACAATGCCTGGCCATTTTTAGAGACGTGGCCTCACTCTGGCTTAGCCTGGTGTCAAACTGTGAGCTCAGTCAATCCACCCTCCTCGGCCTCCCACACTGCTAGGATTATAGGCCTGTGATTCACCACACCTGGCCATTGTGATGGTAATCTCAGTGAGAAGGAAGACAGCCAGAGAAACATTATTTTTTTAAATTTCAGGTTAATTAGAGGGTACACACAACTAGGTTACAATGTTTGCATTTGTTAGGTAGAGCCTCTCTCAGTTGTGTGTGTTCTGCACCCGTATACCCTTACACTGTACCCAGTAAGTGGGAGCCCACCACTCCCCCTCACTCTTTCCTTTTCTCCCTCCCTCATTCCCTCTCCCCCCACCTTGAATTGAACTGAGTTTTTCTCTTATGTGGGTGTGTATTAGAGCATCTACTGGTTTCATATTAGTATTCAGGATACTAATCAACTTGGATACTTGTTTTTCCATTTTTGTGATACTTTACTAAGAAGAATGTGCTTCACCTCCATCCGGGTTAATACAAAAAATGTAAAGTCTTCGTCTTTTTTATGGCTGAATAGTATTCCATGGCATAGATTTATCTCCATTTGTTAATCTATTCCTGGAGTGGTCGGCATTTAGGTTGTTTCTACATCTTAGTGATTGTAAATTGAGCTGCATTAAAGAGTCTAGTGCAAATGTCCTCATGATAAAATGATTTTTTTTTCTTCTGGGTAGATGTGGAATAATGGGATTGTGAGATCAAATGGGAGGTCTACTTTGAGTTCTTTGAGGATTCCCCATACTTCTTTCCAAAGAGGCTGTATAAGTTTGCAGTCCTATCAACAGTGTAAAAGTGTTCCCTTTGCTCCACATCCATGCCAGCATCTGCAATTTTGGGACTTTTTCATATGAGTTATTCTCACAGGAGGAGAAACATTTTAATGTATAATCAATCTACATAGTTGCCTCACAAATGGTTTTATTTTTCCTGTCAAATTTGATCATTCAAAATGTTGGAGGAGCAATAAAGGACTTCAGAACATATTTTTCTACATTAAAAATATATAAATTTTATGTTAAAATATTTTATTACTAGTTGCTTGATCTATGATGCAGCGCCAAGTTTTAAAGACTGTGTTTGGGGTGCAACTATTTCTAGCAAATCAAATAACACTAAAGCAAGAATCCAGCAACTGTAATGATAGCTACAACCCTAAAATGTTAAATGTGGATCATTCACTTGAGTTTTGAGAAAAGCGGAGCAGCTCCAGGCCCTGCCTTTCACAGAGCACTTGAACCATGAAGAAGAGCACACGATGGGTGCACCCCGTCCACTCACACATGTGCAAGGGGAACTTTTCAGAGGCATTTGTGCCCACAAATCCCAATCACAACGTGAACTTCTTCAGATACAAGGGTTGTGTCAAATGTTCTTGCAACACATGAATCTAGTCCCCACGCCACATGTGAGTCAGAGAGAACCATGCTCCACAGGGGTTTCAAGTGTCTCTCAACTGTTCTGACGAGAGCAGGAAAGTGTAGATGACAAAGACGGATTGCCAGATGGGAGCACAGTATGATGTTGCCCAAGGAGGACGGATTATTGACCTCATTTTTTTTTTTCTAGATACTGGATTGAAATATCAATGGGCAAATTTCTATGTTTCTGGGTTTCAGTCATAGTCAGTAAAAATAAGACAGATGCTAAACAGAAAGACCCTCCAGGGTAATAAACTAGAGAAGACCTGGTCCGTTCGGTTAGGAGACAGGGACATTTCAGTCCCTTCGTCAGTGGGGATCAGCCAGAGGGGCTTCTTCCCTAGGCCGGAGCTCCTGCTCCTTGATAGGCACCACTTATGGAAAGACTGTATTAAAAGGGAGAGCTTTATTTGGAAATGTTCATGTTTCCATGATGTTATGAACGTGTTAGTTTGGCAGGATGTCCCCAGAAGATGAAACAGTCTGTTGGTAAAAACCACCTTTCTCTAAATGGTAGGGGGTTTGAGACTTGGAATTGAAAGGCAAACTCAGGCCAATGTCGAAACACATCACTTTTGGCTATTAAAGGCAGGAAAAGTTTGAAGTGGTCTCTGCACTGAGCCAACATTCTGCTCAGGGCACACCAATCCTCAGTAGGCCTCCACCTGCCCTGATGCCATTCACAAGTAACCAGGAAATATCAGTGAATGTTCTTGTGGTCACTAGTGTTGCTATTCTTTCTGGGGCTAAATATATAATACTCTTCCCTCGTTCTTCTTCTTTTTTTTTTTTTAGACTTGCCCTGCCACCCTGGCCAGAGTGCCATGGCATTATCATAGCTCACAGCCACCTTAACCTCCTGGCCTCAAGAGATCCTTTTGCCTCAGTTTTTCTATTTTTAGGAGAGATGGGGTCTGGCTCTTGCTCAGGCCATCCTCGAACTCACGAGATCAAGTGCTTCTTCCTGTTAAAGAGTACCCAGCTGTCATGCCTCACATCACTGCTTCACATGTAAGAACACAAATTTTTTTAATCAATATAAAATGTCTGTAACTTGATATTACTCTTTCTGTTCCAGACACATCAAGTAGTTAGCAATTGAATCTTCCTTTATTTAAACGATAGCATGCATAGTCACTATACACATTTACACTCTATACATAATATCTGTATACAAATATACACATTACACACACACACATATCTGTAATTTACCTCCATGTAAGATTAATACAAACACACACATACACTCTTACCCACCCACACACATATACTTTATTATCTTGAAAAACTGAAAACATTTGCAGTTTGATTTCAACAGCATTTTCTCTTCTTTCTTTTTTTTTTTTGAGACAGAGTCTCAAGTTGTTGCCCTGGGTAGAGTGCTGTGGCGTCACAGCTCACAGCAACCTCCGACTCTTGGGCTTAAGCAATTCTCTTACCTCAGCCCCCCACGTAGCTGGGACTACAGGTGCCCACCACAACACCGGCTATTTTTTTGGTTGCAGTTGTCATTGTTATTTTAGCAGGCCCGGGCTGGGTTCAAAACCACCAGCCCCAGTGTATGTGGCTGGCGCTCTACCCACTGAGCTACCAGCACTGCCCTAAATGGAATTTTCCATTCTATTACTTTCAAACTTAGAAAAAGATATTTTTTCTAAATAAAGTAATTTTATCTTTAAAAATTAGGCCTGTATATCTTTTAAAGTTCCTAAGTTTAACTTTAAGTTGAAACTTGACTTGTATTTCCAAATTACAAACAATCCTCTCATGTCTCTAGATAGGTATAACCACATTTGACCCAGGAGCTCTAGAAACAGGGGAACGGGATCTTAGAGGATCCATTTTCCCTAGACTGTGATAAAAGAGAGAATGATTTCTATTCAGTTCTTAAGTACTCAAATCAATGAAAAGATTAAGACTTTTTATTTATATTACTTTCTAAATTACTATTTCTGAGTATGGACTTAAAACTAAACTCCAGCTTGAGCCTATCTTTATAGTTCCAAACTTCCCAGAATAAATCTTTTCAAATATTATCTTTGCTGGGTGTTAAGAGTTACAATGACAACCCCTCTGGATGACATACAGCTTTAACTTTAACCTCAAAAATTCCATTACTCCCATGGTGATGAGGGGAGAGGGGAGAGTTACAAATTGCTATGTACGAATTCTTTTAAATGTTTATTTCAATTATAAAGCTTACAATTTTTAAAAGAGCGGGGGAGGAAGAAGAAAGAATGAATTAATTACAAAAGATCACAGACACTGAGAAGCCTTAGCTAGCTCTGTGAAAGGGTTAGCAAGGGTTTCAGAGCCTTCAACGTTTATGAGGCCTACAAGAGATGGTTGTTGAATTGCCAAGTAATAGTACTGTTTCATAGTGGTCTATTGCGTTTTTATTCCTATGGAAAAGTAAAGGCTTCAACAACATTCGCAAATGTCTGGAGCTCTAGAGGAGTCACCCCTTGGTGTCTGTAGGGCATTGTTTCCAAGATCCCCGAGGACACTGAAACCCACAAAGCTCAAGCCCTTTATGTATAACGGGGCAGTATTCACAAATAACCTAGGCATATCCTCCTGTATACATAAAGCATCTCTAGATTACTTATATTACCTGGTACAATATAAATAGTTGTTCCACTGTGCTATTTTAAAATACATATTATTTGTTATATTGTTATTTTCTATTTCTAAAATTTTCTTGAATACTTTAATTGATGGGTTGAATTCACAAATGTGGACCCCGTGGCTGCAGAAGGCCACTCTGGGCATCACGCTTCATGCTCATTCATCTGCCAGGAACTGTGGGAGAAGAGTCATCAGAGAGCGACCCTGGAACCAAGACAAGTCACGTGGAGGGAGTGGGGACAGCCAACGCGCACCCCAGCCTGACCCCAACCATGAAATATTAACACCAATCACTAGACATGATCCATCAAGTAAAGCAGCAGAGCTTGAACTTTAAGAGAGAAACTCTACCATTCCATTTTCCCCTTCTCATAGACAAAAAGTACAGAATTATTTTTTGGTTAACATTTTGGGAGAAGTCGTGTTTGATGACTGATTCCATGAATGTTTTTTTTGCAGAAAATTTCAAGTTTTAAAGAAAGGCACTAGTCTAATCTACTTTCGATTTAATACAAAATGTGTCGGGTGGCGCCTGTGGCTCAGTGAGTAGGGCGCCAGCCCCATATGCTGGAGGTGGCGGGTCCAAACCCAGCCCCGGCCAAAAACTGCAAAAAAAAAAAGAAAAAAGTGTTATATTATACTATGTGGAAAAGGAATAAAAATATAGTTTCTGACCTCATGAGCTTACAGTTTGGACCAATGGATAGAATAGTGCTACCATATTAGATTATTATTTAAAAAGAAAGGATGACAGGAAATTAAATGTTCTGGAGTTCTAAACAAAGAATGGTTTTAAAGGCATAGCTTAATTTATGCATAAAGCACTTCTCTGACCAATCAGGAGCCCTATTTTATATCTGGGGATCGGGTCCCAGTGGCTAAGCAATGTTAGATCGGGAACCTAAAGTTGGGAAGTAGGGCTGGCTTCTTTGGCTGCAAGCCCATGTGCTGTTCCCATGTACCACTTCATCCCGCACTTAGATTCATAGGTATATTATTTACACCCATGGCAGTGAAATTAGCATCTTCATTCTCTTGTGTTTAAGCTAATGCTAAAATTAACTGGTATGTCCAGCCTCCTTAGCAACTGACTGGGAGAAGAGCCAATCTTACGGCATATGTAAGTGGTGAATGGACCAGTGTGGGATTAAATTTTGCTTGATACATGAAATGATGATACTGTAAAAATGTATACAGGTCAGGAAGAATTCAATACTGAGTAGAATGAACACCACAAGACGTGAGTGGGGGCAGGCCTCACCGAGTAGGGGACTGAGCAGTGGTCCTACACATTGTGGTTAAAATGAAAAGACGGTCCTTTCCTCAAACTCCAGTCTTGGAGAGTCATCTTTGAGAAAGAAAAAGCTGGGAATGAGGTAGAAATAGTGATGCTTCTTAGTACCAAGTTTTCATTTCTTGTGTGACACGGATAGATCCGACACCAAAGCAGCCCTCCTGTGCTGTCTGTGGGGCACACCCCCAACCCCACCCGCCACCTCGGAGCTCTGGCCTGGCCACTGCCTTGCCGGCCGCAACCTGGACTTCTGCAGGAACACAGAAATAACAGGCAGTTTGTATCAATCTTGTGCACAATGCAACTAAACTGTTAGCTATCAAGTAAACATGAAAGCACACTGCTAATGATTAAAAAAAACAAGATTTCAAAGCGATGGCAAGGTGTAGGTCTTTAAATAGGCTATTTTAGAGGATAGGGGAAGATGACGCTACTTGGGAGTAGCATTTCTGACCACTCGCCTGCCGGCTGCCTTCTCCCACTGCCCCTTTCTAGCTTGAGAACTACATCCAGGACAACATGAGGAAGGAGATGGTGGAGATGCAGCAGAACGTGGTCCAGAACCAGACGGCCACCATGATCGAGATAGGTACCAGCCTGCTGAACCAGACGGCCGCGCAGACACGGAAGCTGACCGACGTGGAGGCCCAGGTGAGTGACCGGACAGAAAACGCTGCAGACAGGAGTCGCGGGAGCCGAAAGACTAGCACCCAATCATGCCCTGAGGTCACTGATGATAGGATGGAAACCAATGAGGAAAAAGCACCGCTGCAGGGGAGAAAGGGTGGATTTATAAGAAATCATGGCTAGTTATGAATTCACAATCAGTAAATACGCTTTTATTTTTAATACTGAGGTTAAATTAGTTATCTTACTAAGGACATCCGAGTAATTTTCATGCTACGCAAACCAGGCTATTACAAGATAAATGCTACTCAGCCTCACTGGTATCTTCTGGACCCTACATGTCACTTTTCATTTTTAAGTCCTAAACTCTTTGTGCATTTGAGAAATGAAAAGCACTGAGGCAGAGAGCTAGAAAATCAGTCCTTAAATCTACGGGTGGGAGAAAATAAAAGCTAAATCTCAAGGAACTGTTAAAATGAGTTGTGCAATGAGTTCATGGAGAAGGAAACAACCGGAGCAGTGGGAGCAGCAAGCCGTAGCAGAGACGGCGTGACCACGAGCCAGAGCCCGGGCCTCCTGCGCTGCCAGTTCTGCTGATAACTGGTTGGATAAACTGCAGCAAGGCACTTACCTTTTATGAGCCTGAGTGTTTGTTTTTGGTTTTGAGACAGAGTCTCACTATGTTGCCCTCGGTGGAGTGCTGTGATGTCATAGCTCACAGCCACCTCCACCTCTCTTGGGCTTAAGTGATTCTCCTGCCTCAGCCTCCCAAGCAGTTGGGACTACAGGCGCCCACCACAATGTCCGGCTACTTTTTGTTGCAGTTGTCTTTGTTGTTTAGCCTGCCTGGGCTGGGCTTGAACCCACCAGCCTCGGTGCACGTAGCTGGCCCCATAACCAGTGTGCTATGGGCGCTGAGCCAGCCTTAGTGGTTTGAACTACAAAATAAGGGGCTGAGCCAGACAACTGATGGCTAAGTTCTCTTTCAGCTTTAAGACTCTATCAGAACAGCTTAGGAAAAATGTAAGTACAGATTTTTACATAATAGATCACAAAGTATAAAAATTTAATCCAAGGAGGTAAAAGCTAGAAATAAAAATTTAAAAGGAAATATATCAATATATCCATAGTCTGTTATCAAGATAAATTAGTAAGATTTAGTTACATGCTCCACACCTTTTGATAATAAAACTGGTGGTCACTAGAACTCATCCACATAGGTATAACATTTCTTGCTTTTAAATAATAGTAAAGGAAAAGTGTTAAGACACAGAGCAACAGTGAACCCTTCGCCATATCCTGTGTAACTCAGAGACTTAACAGCGTTTAATATGCATTTTTATTGGGTTACATGACTTTTTAAAAAACACATATTCCAGAAGTAGACATCATTTGCGCTAGGATAATAATAGGAAAAGACATGGAAAGAGGAGTCTATATAAAGTGCAGCTATACACAATGAAAAGGCCGTACCTAAGGCAGACCAGAAAAAGGGCTGAATCCTGCACCACTGAGCAGTCCCTAACGGTGTGAAAGGCTTTACTTCAAATATGGAAATTTCTGAATAGAATCAAGATTCTTCTAGCCGGCCAGAGTGCGAGGCTATCGGACCGGGTTATGACGGACGGTTGAGGTAAGAGATCTTGAAGAGAGACCTGACCTCAACAACTTAACAGTCGCTCACAGACAGGCCTTGAGGTCCGTCTGGCTGCTTGACACTCTTCAGAAAAGGGACGTAAAAACATGCTGTGATGACTCCTGGGTCATCACAATCTGTATGCTGGGCTCCCCTGCCTCTCCCACAAACAGTACTCCTTTACTAGTCCCTATGGATTTCCCAGTCCCTTTTAGAAATAACTAACACAGAATGAAGGAGCTGGGTGCTGTGGTGGTACCCGTAGTCCCACCTAACTGGGAGGCTGAGAGAGGAGGATCTCCTGAAGCCCAGGAGTGTGGAGTTGCAGTGAGCTACGATGCTGCTGCTTCACTGTACCTGCGTGACAGAACAAGACTGTGTCTCAAACAAAACAAACAACCTCCCCTTCCCTCAACAATAACAACAATATAGAATTGTTGGACCCAAAGAAGATGTAGTCCAAATCAAATCTATACTCCAGGTGTAATATTAAAACCAAAACCTTTATGTTGGCCCCAGACTTCATTCATTTATAGAAGAGTTTTCATGATATGAACTCAAGCTAGGTTTCACTGAGGACCCAACCATCCCTGAAACCTGTATTGCGGGGCCAAACCTGGGCTTTTGCAAATGACAGAAAGGCAATGCTTCTTCCAAGGTCCTTGGTTCCTTGGCAACAATTCTACTTGGATTTCATGTGATATCACATCCTGAATAAGCATGACAAGCAGGATGTGAGTAATGATTCTTCCTGCTAAAGGGCAGCCCAACATTAAAGAATTGTCTTTAAAGCTGCCTGACTACAATGGGAACAGCAGCACTGCACAGGTTACGTGGTCTGTCCACAAAACAAAACTGAGTTTCCACTTCATGTTGACATTTTATTGTTTCCTGATTGGTGGAAATGATTTTTAAAATAGGAAAAAGAAAAGGGGGAAAGACAAAACAATCCTTACGAATTTTACACATATTGGGTAAAAGGGTAAAACAAGTGGATATAGGCTAGAAAATGCCAGGCCAAAAGTCAGCTACATTTTCATATAATGCAAACATGTGACTCCTAATCCCTTTGCTGAAAAATAAATAAATATGAGAAATGCATTTTTTTTGAGCCACAGGAAAATATTTTTTTATTTCAAGACCACTTTTGATCTGAGAAATATGACCATTTTATATTTCCGCTTACCTCACTGGGTAAAAAGAAATGAAAAACTATAGCAGAACTAGAAAAATAACATTCTAATATTTGACACAAACACCATTGTCCAGAACTATTAATTACTTTCCAAAAGAAAGACATGGTGGAAAAAAGAAAATGTTTAACATACTTGGATGTAATCCAAAACATCAAGCCTTTTCTGAAAATGAAAAATATGCCAAAATAAGATGTTTGACTTCAATATGTTTTAGTTATGTTTTCTTACAATACGGGTACTTTAATTAAAAATAAGTTATAAAATTAAAATAATTAAAATTATAAATAGGAATTTCATTTTGTTATATTTAGGTATTAAATCAGACAACAAGACTTGAACTTCAGCTTCTAGAACATTCTCTTTCTACAAACAAATTGGAAAAACAGATTTTGGATCAGACCAGTGAAATAAACAAATTGCAAGATAAGAACAGGTAATAACAGTACAAAAATATTTGTAATTCAGAATTGTATACTTTCCAGATATGAAATGAAAGCCCATCTCAACTGACACATTCTCAGAATGATGGATTTCCTCATGTCTCCTATAAGGACCAGAAACCTCATAAGAAACAACATTATCACTAAAGTATGAAGATGGTGCTTCATACTTCACAAGGAGTATTTTAAATAATTTTTAATAATTTCCAAAAAGTACAATTGATTTCTTTGTAAAATTGGTTCAAAAGAAGTCAAAATACTTATTAGGGTCAACATTTTTCTCAAAATTGCCACTACTATGCTTTTACATTTATCCACTGAAGTTGAAAATTACTATGCATTTTTCATCATACTATTCTTTTCTACATCAAAAATTACGTTACTAATTTAGGGGCTATTTGCATAAGTACAATTAAACCATGAGTATTGCTAAGGCCTTGAAAAGCATTGCCACTGATATTATCCTCTTTTGAAGAGGCAATGAAACCTCATAAAAGACGTGTGATTCAAATTCTTGACAGTTTTGCTGACATAGAGTAATATTGCTCTACACTTCTCAATTAACCATGAGTTATATTAATATAAAAATTGTACCAATGTCCAATATTTATGGTGGTGATCAAATTGATTGTCCTAAATCAGAAAATCAAATAAGGCTAGGCATGGCAGCCCACGTGAGCTCAGAAGTTAGAGACCAGCCTAACAAGAGTGAGACCCCCGTCTTTCCTAAAAATACTCGGGTGTCATGGTGGCGGCACCTGCAGACGAGAGGATCTCTTGAGCCCAGGAGTTTGATGTTGTTATGAGTTATGATGCCATAGCATTCTACTCAGGGTGACAGAGTGAGACTGTCTCAAATTAAAAAAAAAAAAAAAGAAAGAAAAGAAAAGAAAGGAAAAGAAAAAGAGAAGAATGTCAAATAAGATGTTAATGAGCAAAACATGAAACTGTGCATGTCTAGTCAGTGACTGGATTCACCACGCTGGGTCCGTGTCCTTTCCTTCACACTTAATCACCACTGGTCATGGATTGCAATGTGCAGAGTTCTTATTAACACTATATTTTCATTTGCATTCTCATTTCATTTCATTAAAAAAAGTTGCTAAATTGATTTTACAAGTCACTCGTGGGGCCCAATATATAATTTAAAAATGCTTTTCCAAGATACCCTTAAGACTCATTACAACTTCAAAATGTAACGATTTGCGCTGTCAGAGTCAGGACATGTGCTGCTCTTAGTAGAGTCTGGGGTGAGGGCTGCTGGCTTCATCTTAGACGCATGCTTACATTTAATCCTAAGGTTAAATCTTTTACATCGGGATGTGCCTGGGCTGTAGGGTCCTACCAGGATAGGCTTGGGAGAAAGAAACTGAAGTAGCTGTTTTTTACTCTCCATTCCGAGAGCTGACCTCTGATTCAGGCTCTGGTCTGTGTGATTGTTGCATGTTCCCTTTATGCCTCTCTCCTAGATTGCTCAAAACACCAAAAGAGGGTTTGTGGCAAATTTCAGCAACATCGTTTGGAAGATGACATAATGATTTAAAGATGTCCCATATATTCTGTGTTAATTCTCTAGGTCAAGATGGTATCAGAAATCATTTTAGGTAGAAAACAGAAAAAAATGTATGTATTTATTTTTAGTTTTCCTTCTATTTATGACAAGTCACCTTGGTTTATAAATTAATGAAAGTGATATGCAATTTTCTTTTAAAATAAATTAGCTGATATCACAAAAATATTAAGAAATAATACTTGAAGAATGGATATGGTAAAACTGATGAAAGTCTAATGCAAAGGACTATATTATAGTAACCGATTAATTGCTGACATGGTTATATTGACAGTATATTCACTGCTACATACTGATTTACAATGACCAAAGGACTGGAATCAATTTAAGAGATGTAATTACATTTAGACTAATGATTAGAAATACTAATTGTTATTGTTTATGGGCAAGATCTGTAATGAGTAGTCAGTTTCTTGGCTGGTTGCTGCTGTTTGCAGGGTTAAAGATTCAGGAAATTTTACTGTCAAAAAAAGGCAAAATAGATTCATAGATTATTTGAACAAGAAGGGGCCTCATATTTCACCTAGCTGAATGCCTTCATTTTAGATACTTAGGTAGATGGGTGGATATTCACTTAGACAGACATACATTTGCTCATAGTGACACATCCAGTCACATACAGAGGTGGTATTCTCATCCCAAGGATCCTTTTTGCTTACAGGTGCTGTGACACCAAGGGTGACTTCATAGGGCCCCCGTTTCCTCTTCAGCATAACCCCTTCAGCAAACATCATCAGAACATCTGGATTTCCAGTATCTTGAGACAAGAGTTCAAGTGGAGAAAATAGTTGTTCTCTGCTCTCTATCTCCCCAAATTTGACAGCTTATGAGGAATATTTCATTAAATCCTAACATGACATTAACAGAGGCTGGCATTGTTTTTTGGTGGTTGCAAAATACTTCTGAAACATGACGATGTCATCAATAACATGCTTCATTTTTAAAGGGGAAAACTGACTTTTATTTTTTGAGATAGTCTCACTTTGTCCCCCTCAACTGAGTGCCATAACGTAATAGCTCACAGCAACCTCAAACCCTAAGGCTCAAATGATCCTCTTGTCTCAGCCTCCCGAGTAGCTGGGACTACAGATACCTGCCCCAACTCCTGGCTACTTTTGGAGATGGAATCTTGCTCTTACTCAGGCTGGTCTCGAGCTCCTGAGTTCAGCAATCCACTCACCTTGACACCCCAGATTGATAGGATTGCAGGCATGAGCCACCATGCCCCATGCTTATAGATGACTTTTAAAAAGCAATGGGCTAGTTCATTTCTAATAGACTTTATGCTAGGGGAAAATGTCAGAGATGCAATTGGCATCGGGTTCACTGTTTTACTGTTTTTGAAAGTATCTTTATCTTGAAAGCTTCACTTACTGGCCTGTTCCAACAGGGTGAAGATCTTGAAGGGTCTTTGTTGCTGCTTTCTCTGTAGTTATCATAGAAAGCCTTGTGTGTGCTAAGTAATATAGTGACTGAACAGAGAAAGCAAGAATTACCATCAAGTGACACACTATACAAGTTTTCTCTTGCATATTTTTTGCAGCCTCTTGTATCTTATTAAATAATAAAAATAAAAAACTAGCTGGGCACTGTGGCTCATGCCTATAATCCTAGCATTTTGGAAGGTTGAGGCAGGAGGATCACTTGAGGCCTGGAGTTCAAGACCAGCCTGGGGGCAACATAGCAAGGCTCTATCTCTTAAAACAAACAAAGAAACAAACAAACAAAGAAAAAATCTAAGGAATTAGCTGGCTATGGTGGCAGACATCTGTAGTTCCTGGTTACTAGAGAGGCTGAGGCAGGAGGATTGCTTGAGGCTGAGTTTAAGGCTATAGTTAGCTATGAGTGGACCACTGTATTCCAGCCTGGGTGACAGAGTGAGACTCTGTCTCAAAACAAAACAAAACAACTGCCAAGTATCTTTACTATGCAAGTCTTTGAATCTGTTCCCGAAAAACAGTTAACACTCTTAAACATTTGGTATTTACATAGATTCTATGTACTTGAAATTGTTTTCTCTAGTTTAATGGACAGTAAATTTCCAGTTTAAAACTGATGGTGCTCTTAATGGAACATATGCATAGTAAAATATCTTTATAAATTGAAATTACAAAGACAAACTATACAACTATTAATAAAATTATTTGGGACTTATATGACATAACTTTATCAACTCTCTAAGTAGTAAAAAAAATTTTTTAAGGGGCTAGCTCACATCTGAACTATTAAATATTAAGTATATGAGATAGTGCTGGTTAAATTTCTTAGAACTGAGAGATCTGTATTTGAATTCTGCCCCCATCACTTGTTATGTGTGACATAGCCATGTGATCTATTGTCTTTACGTTTTAATGAACTCCTTAGAAATGGAGATGAAATGTTGGTATGAACACTAACTACCAACTGGGCACGATACCTCATGCCTGAAATCCCAGCACTTGGGGACGATGAGGCAGGTGTTTAATATAAGCCTGGGTAATATAGACAGACCTTTGTCTCTATAAAGATAAATGTAAAAATAAAAACTATCATTATTTAAGGTTCTGTGTGTCAGGAACCAATCTAGCATTTACTTTTTAAAACTCATTGATTTCTCAGACCAACTCAGTTTACAGATGAGGAAATTGATGCACAGAGTGATTAACAAAATTATTCAGTCACAGAGCTTGAACCTGGGTAAAATACCTCTCTGATAGAAGAGCATTTTCCCCCTAGTATTAAATGCTATTATTATTAGGATTAATATTAAAATACAAATTGTTTAGGAGAACGCTACCATCCCACCCAAAGGTCCAGCCCAACTCATTCTTCCTTCACGAAAAAAAAGCACTTCATGAGCACTAAAACTTGAAATGCTGTCACTCTTCTTCTACTTCTTCTACAACTAGTATCTGAGCAGATGCTTTCAACACTCACATTTTATCTACTGTGGCTCAGGAGGGTATCTGTGTATTCATGTCTACATGTGTACAGATATACACTTATATTTATCTGTACATATACAAATATATCTACATATATAATCTCAGCAAGTTTAAGAGATTCTTTGGGGCTATGGCAACATCTTATGACTTTATAACTTCTATAAAATCTTAACAGAATACCTTAGAGAAGTAGAAATCCAAATATAAAATATTTTATTAGAATTATGAAAATTGGATGTATATAAAACACTTGGCTTTGAAGGTAATCAGATAATTAGAATACTTTTAAGTAACTAACATTTATTTTCCGTATAAGTTTCCTAGAAAAGAAAGTGCTGGATATGGAAGACAAGCACGTCGTTCAACTACAGTCCATCAAAGAAGAGAAAGATCAGCTCCAGGTGTTGGTATCTAAGCAAAGTTCCATCATTGAAGAACTAGAGAAGCAACTAGTGACCGCCACAGTGAATAACTCAGTTCTTCAAAAGCAACAACATGATCTGATGGAGACAGTTCATAATTTATTGACTATGATATCAACATCAAACCGTAAGTTTACATGTCATTTTTTCCTTTGATTTTAATAACCTTTAGTCATTGAAATTCCCCAGATTCTAAAAGGTTCTCATCTTTCAGAAAAGGTATCATTTTTCAGATATTTTATATGAAAGCTCATTCTACAGGCTCTCAATATAGATCCAGTCAAATGGAGAAGCAAGAGAAGGGAGAGAGGAAATATACATCATACAAATGATTATGACGCAAAACACTCCAAATATACTTTGACTTATGGCAGCAAAAAGCCTCTTCTGAGTCAGTTCCATCATTAACTGGATGGCTGGGGCTGGGCCTGCCACCAAACCACAGTGGGTCTTGGTCTTTTTAGCTTTTTAATAGGGAAAACAATACTGGACCATGGGGTTGTAGTGAAGAGCAGATCACATAATACTTTTAGGCATATATGAGACATTAGCTCCCCTCTCCAAGTCCTTAAATGTATTCTGTCTCCAGGACTGTTTAACCTTTTAGCTTCTCTGAGATATTAGAGGGAAGTAGGGATGTATCTTTGGTCATTAAAGATGAGATATATAATCCCTGTGGCATTTTAAAGTGTAGTTCCTTGAAAAATTGGTCTAGTTGTTACTATGGTTTATTTCACAATGTCCTTTCAACCTGCACCCCTTGACCCAGATAGCTTTGCACACGAACCGTGGAGAGGTGTTCTCCACTTTCATAAGACGAATCTTCCCACATTTTCCTTGAGTCATGCCAATACCCCAGCTTTGCAGAAACACTTCAACGAAGTTCCTTCTTAACCAACACAGTCTGCTGAGAAGAGGCAGTTGGTCTGTGCTGCCGGGTGGGTGTGCTTTCCAACCAGAGCTTCACTCTGTCACCATTTAGAACAATCCGACTTTAGTCAGCATTCATAGAAAATGGAAGGGCCAATCATGGGATGCTGTCTGGTGGGACCTAGACAGTGTACAGGACCAGCTTTGATGAGCCAGTGTAGAGAGAACTCATCGGCCCAGATTCTGACAGGAGAAAGTGATCACCTGCCACAGAGCAGCTTCCCCTTCTGCTGGCCCGTCGTCTGCCCGCGCTGCCCAACCCACCATCCTGCCGCACTGGCCTTTCTTCAATAACAGGACACATACAGTTTTAAGAATACAAACACACCAACCCCACACACTCTTCTTTTCTTAAAATGTGGCAAAAAAAGGAATGGCAAGTCCAAACATTGAAAGCAGGATAAAAATGTGAAGGAATTTTACAGCCCCAGAATTTTTAGAGTTATAAGAATTCCAAAGATATAGATAAAATTGTGCTCCTCGTTAATGCAAACTGTTATGGTATAGTTGTTAAAAATCCAAAGAAAACTAAATGTCTCCATCCAATACTCAAAAGAAAGAAAAAAAGGCAGAGGGATGGGCCCCACAGAGTGGAGGGGACACATTCTTCTCTATTCTTCTGTAATGTTTACCCTATTTTACTCAAGATGAAAGATTTTTGAGAAGTGATAATTTATTATAGCTGATTGTGAAGTACTTGCATTACATATAATTGATGATAACAAATGGAAGTTTGAATTATTTGTAAAAATCTTTGAGAATTAATAGGAATACAGGCTGAAAGAATAACTTCTGGAAAAGCTAAAAAACAAGCATATCTTTTTGCTTTTTATAAAAATTCAAATGTAATAGAACTCATCAAATGAATGGGCTTTGAAATAACAAATTTTTATCCTTTCATGAACTCCATTTAAATACTTCCTATTTTTTAAAAGCAGCTAAGAACGCTTTTGCTGCCAAAGAAGAACAAATCATATACAGAGACTGTGCTGAAGTATTTAAATCGGGCTTTATCACGAATGGCATCTACACGCTAACATTTCCTAATTCTACAGAAGAGACAAAGGTAAGATTCGTCTCCCATTGTCACTGGGTCACTCTAGACAGTGGTGAACGAGCGAGACTCCCACACCATGGAGCCTCCTGGACTCACTCCGCGCAAAGCAGCCAGCTCACATACGGTGTTGGCCACAGGCTCTAAATTCAAAAGAATAGAGTACTGACATTGTGTATTAATTATGGAGAAGTATCCTCCGTAAAAATATATTCTCCTTGGATTTTGCTTGAATAATGCATACTACCAGTTGTTTTCCTTGATGAGCCAGACTCATTTCATTGATTTTAAAGAAAGTATCTTCTAAAAACAAGTTTGAATAAACACAGTTTGTTTTATGATCACTCTTTCAAGCAATAATTACATTCAATGAACAATAAAAATATTCATTCAGCTAAAACAATCACAGAAAAGTGATTTCTTCCAGACAACCATGGTACTTGGATATGTGGAAGTGATTTATACATATTTCCCATTTTGTCATTAAAATAGGAATTATAAAAAAGTGAGGACTCTGCAGTAGCGCTTTAATAACATTAGTAATTTTTACTGCTTGTCAGAGACATCTTTAAATAACATTGGCTTTTTAAAGAAATTGTGTGTGTAACTGAAAAATATAGTGACTCAAACACTTTGATACTGTCACCTGGCTTCAGGCCAGGATGCTAGCAGTTCTACCCACAAGAACCAGAATATTGTCAAAGAACAATATTGTCTTCATGTTCTGAAAACAGTTCCCACCTTGTGGACTTGCTGATAAGGTCTCAGGGACACCGAGGGCTCTATGGTCCCCACAGCAAGAATTTGTGGGGCAGGCTAACCTCATCTAATACAGTCTAAAAGACTTAACACACACCATCAAAAAGAATATTCATTTTCTTTTTAAGGAAGGGGGATTACGCCAATGTGCATGTTCAGTTTCCGTGTAGCTTAGTGCAGTGACTTAGTTAGGCCGGATTCTCCGTGAGCACATCTCGTGAAGTCACCGTGGGAGACGCGGAACTTTAGATGAGGAAAAAAAAAATCTCTTCACCAGGGAATGTTTCTATGTGGTTTCTCTTAGGGATTTGATAGGGTAGAATGATATTCCATGAGAATGATGTGTTTTATGTGTATAGATTTTGGATGACTCTATATATTAAATGCCTATAAATATGTTTGTGCCTAAATGTAAACAGCAGCTAACATCGACACAACATAACCTATAGAAAATATACTGGATACTGTGTTAAAACAGGTATTTTAGAGGCTCCTGGAAGTAACATCTCTTTGAACTCAGCACTACCCTAAGTATTTAACATGGTATTAAAGAAAAATACTTTTAAAATACAAACATTAGGGTTTTAAAGACCTGGAATTTGAAACAGTAATATACACCTGGATTATACATTTAAAAGAAAAACATTGTGTTCCTCAAGATAACACTTTCCAAAGAAATCTTTCTAATTCACTCCTGCTGCGTTGAATCAACCTTGGAAATTAGTTAATGTCCCTAGAGCCTCGGAAGCAAAGCACGGGGGAGAAAAAACGCAAAACCCTGCCGCAGATGAGGCGGCAGTGAACAGTCGGCCAAGCCTTTTATGCCCTTTGCTCCAGTTTTTATGACGATTCTTTGCATGCCATTGTCTGTCACCAGATGTGGGCCTGGTCTTGTGATAAACTAGTGATAATGGAGTGTCGTGATGTGTGAAGCGGACACCACGGAGGACACAAGCCCGGAGGGGCAGTCGCTCACGTGTGGCCATCACACTGCTATGTGAATGTTTTCTCGCCTTCCTATGGGGTTCCCAGCACAGTGCTGTGTGCCACTCCAAAGACTGCCCGAAATGCAAATACGTAACACTCTGGGATTATGTGACTCTAATGTCATGGCTGGACATGTTAGGATTTATACTCCCTTTAAACACTGCAGTAAAAATAACTCATTTAGGCTCGGTGCCTGTGGCTCAACGGGCTAAGGCACCAGCCACACACACCTGAGCTGACAGGTTCGAATCCAGCCTGGGCCCGCCTAACAACAATGACGGCTGCAACCAAAAAATGGCCGGGCGTTGTGGCGGGCGCCTGCAGTCCTAGCTACTTGGGAGGCGGAGGCAGGAGACTCGCTTGAGCCCAGGAATTGGGGGTTGCTGTCAGCTGTGATGCCACAGTACTCTATCCAGGGTGACAGCTTGAGGCTCTGTCTCAAAAAAAAAAATAAAATAAAATAACTCATTTACACAGCAGGGAACAATAATCTTTCAAAAACTGCCATTTTCTCATATCTAAAATAAATGGTCTAAATTTTTACTTCTAAATTCCCTTTCAGACTTAAGATTCCATAATTTACAAACTGATCAAGGGACAGTCAGACAGAGATGGGTTTATTTAAATTCTGGCTCTGCCAGGTTGTGGCTATGAGCATCACGTAACTTTTCTGAGCTCTTAGTTTCCTGGTCTGTCATATGACACAGACTCTCAGCCTCGGAGGTCACGACAACAGAGGTGCGGCACCTAGGATGGGACTGGGGATGATAAATGGGAAGTGTCGTCATTTTAACCCCCAGAGACTACTACACAACCCCTCTGCATGGTTGGATTCCCAATTTTGTCCTGGCTCATCTAATTCAAGAAAAGAATGTTCAATAGATCTTTAGGTCAATCTTTTCCCGAAAAACCTAAATACTACAATTTTAGTTTTGAAAAATTCATTACGTTTTTATACAGAGAGATACTGCAAGATGGTATTTATCAGACACACGAACGTATGCTTTTGTTAGAGAAATAATAGTTTTTTTCCCCTAATTTTTATAGGATATCTGTCTCCTAATGTTTATTTCTGTGTTTGTTTCTTAATCAGTTGCTTAACCATGCCCTCAGAGTTGAAGCACAGCATTTAATTCAAGCATTATTTGCTGAAAAACGTCAAGCTTTATAAGATATCAGGTTTCTGAACCATGCAACTGCCCTCAGGTTTTTTGTAACTGGAGTACTAAGGTTTGGGGCTGTATCTGAGGACTTCAGCTTTTCTGATCTGAACTAATTTATTGCAGCATTTTCACTCAGCATCTTCTGGCAGGTGGATCACTCTACTTGACCACCGTCTCTGCAAGTTTCATGGCACAATTGACCATAATATTCCAGAAGTTTTTATAAATCCTCCCTTAAAAAAATCTGGATGAAATATTAAGAAAACGTTCTAACAATCTTATTATCATCACTAAAGTACAGAGAATTTTATGGCACAAGTCGTCTGTGCAGCGGCAGTGACTCTCATTTCTTCTGACTTCCAGAACAAGATAAACTTGTTCTCTGAATAGGAGACAGTACACATTTAAATATCAGTAATGTCAGAAAGGTGGTTTTGAGACTGAAGTATCAAATATTCTTGAAATAAGGATAGATCAGAAAGAACTGTATTAATTTTTCCAATCCCCCAGCCTGCCATTTAGGGTACAGGACTATGTTCTATGTACACATGACTCCTCAAACCGATGTGACTTAGTCAGCTAGTTTACTGAATGGCTTTGTAAAGAGACATATTGACAGACATGAGCAGCAATGGCCATTTTGTTGACCACAGGAAAGTACGAGGCAGTATTATTCATGAACTGATTTCAACTTGGAACTGTGTTGAGGGACTTCTGGCCTGCTGACAAAAGGGTTGAATTTCTCTGTTTTTGGCAACATCATGTGGTGGAAAAAATATGACACAGTTAGGAATTAAAGAGACCTTATTCAAATCCTACACACCACTTAAAGCTGATCAAATTAGTTTCACTTTACTAAATCTTCTCCCCTTTTAAAAAGTACAGAATTAAGATATCATGGCAGGTTGCTGTGAGATTGCAGATAATATACGCAGAGTGCCTGGCACAGTGCTTGGAAGAGAATGGCTTCCACAGTGCTAACAATGATGGAAGCAGCATCCACACAGAGTGATGATAACAAAAGTTGCCTTCAGCAGACAGGTTTTCTACATGTGATTAAGTTAAAATGGGACAATAATTTTCTTTTATTTTTTATTTCTTTATTTTTTTGTAGAGACAGAGTCTCACTTTGTTGCCCTTGGTAGAGTGCTGTGACCTCACAGCTCACAGCAATCTCCAATTCCTCTTAGGCAATTCTCCTGCCTCAGCCTCCCAGGTAGCTGGGACTATAGGTGCTGGCCACAACGTCCAGCTATTTTTCTGTTGCAGTTTGGCTAGGGCAGGGTTTGAACTCACCACCCTCGGTGTATGGGGCCGGTGCCCTACCCACTGAGCCAAAGGCACCACCCAAGGGAAAATAATTCTTTTAGTAAATGTAATTCTCTTTCTTTCTTTCTTTCTTTCTTTTTTTTTTGAGATAGAGCCTTAAGCTATTGCCCTGAGTAGACAGCTGTGGCATCACAGCTCACAGCAACCTCCAACTCCTGGGCTCAAGCGATTCTCCTGCCTCCCCCTCCCAAGTAGCTGGAACTACAGGCACCCGCCACAATGCCCGGCTATTTTTTGGTTGCAACCGTCATTGTCATTTGGTGGGCCCGGGCTAGATTCCAACCGGCCAGGTTAGGTGTATGTGGCTGGTGCTCTAGCTGCTTGAGCCACAAATGCTGAGCCTATAAATGTAATTTTCTTTAATGGTATGAGGCCCACTGAGGAAGGCAACATGAGCCACATGACCTTCCTAAAGAGACAGAAACAGTGGGAGACAGACATTCCCAGCAGAGCAGGGAAGCTTTCTCTGGCAGAGAGAGATCAGGCAGCTGCTTCGCTTCTGTGGGTGCCTGTGTCCTCATGTATGAAATGAAAGTTCAGGGTTGGGTGCTCTCCTGGTTTTCTGTCAGCTCCTTCCTAGGATTCTAACTTATAAGCATAGAACAGTTGGCATTAAAGCTTGTCTTATCAAAATTGTCTCTATTATACTCAAAAAGACCATGGAGAACAACAAAGGAGGCATACTTATAATTGGTTTTGAACCTCAACTTTGATATTTTCTACCTTGCATGTTGTAGGACAATTATCTTCCTTTTTGGAAAACGCTTTTGTTCTATTGTAATCTCTTTATTTAAAACTATTTACGTTATCTCATTTTCAAGGGTTTTTAATTTCATAATAAAACTCCAACTGAGTTGAAATTGAGCATACACGCTTTTTGCCCAAGAAAGAATTCTGTGTTCTGGACAAAGCTGAAACCCACTGAGCCAGTTTAAAAGCAGAAATAAAAAGAGTTAGGAAGAGAAATATCATGCGCGGTGAGCAAAGTTCAGAGGAGCTTTGAGTCCTGACCTGTGGAGCAGAGCTGCCAGGCCAAACTCAGGGCACCCACCCTGCAGGGTACACTGTGGCCTCTAGGCCCTGCACTCAGGATGAACTCAGAAACCTGATTTTTACTGCACATTCAAAAAGCCTAACAGTTCCACAGCACGAGAAACTCTCTCTCCTTTATAACATTGTCTGCAGAGCTGACAGGGCTGGCAAATAGTGAAGGGTTTTTCACCCCTGTGAATATGAATCAACAGTTTTCTGCAGTTTGGAGAGCTGGGATTTGGGGCAAACCTGCCAAGATGTCCTGTTCACCATGAACTTCTAACAACACAGCAATGTCTGGGTCAGTTATGAGGGGAGGATCTTTAGCCTGGAACAGATAATAAGAAAGTCACATATATTTTTCTAATTATGTTTTATTTATTTATTTATTTTCTTATTTTTTTTTATAGTGATAGAGTCTCACTTTATCGCCCTCTGTAGAGTGCTGTGGCGTCATACAGCTCACAGCAACCTCCAACTCCTGGGCTTAGGTGATTCTCCTGCCTCAGCCTCCCGAGTAGCTGGGACTACCAGGCACCCGCCACAATGCCCGGCTATTTTTCTGTTTTTGCAGTTTGGTCGAGGCCGGGTTTGAATCCGCCACCTTCGGTATGTGGGGCCGGCGCCCTACTGGATGAGCCACAGGCGCTACCCTTTATTTTTATTTTTTAATTTTTTTTCGAGACAGAGTCTCAGTTTGTCACTCTCAAGAGAGTGCTGTGGCGTCACAACTCACAGAAACCTCAGCCTCTTGGGCTCAAGCAATTCTCTTGCCTCACCCTCCTGAGTAGCTGGGACTACAGGCACCCGCCACAATGCCCAGCTATTTTTTTTTAGAGACGGGGTCTCGCTCTGGCTCAGGTTGATCTCAAACCTGTGAGCTCAGGCGACCCGCCCACCTCGGCCTCCCAGGGTGCTGGGATGACATATGTGAGTCACTGAGCCCAGCTGAAAGTCGTATTTTTTATCAACATTTCGTATTATATTACTGCTTATTTTTCTTCATCATTTTAAATCCACCATTTCCAATTTATTTAAACCCATCTGGTTTCTTAGAAGACTACAAAACTTTACCCTATGCCTTGTCCCAGAGAACCCTGTTAGCACCAGTCCTCGCGAGCGCCCTTTCCTCAAGGCGCCGGCCTCCCTCACCCGCTCTTCTCCCTTGGCAGGCTTACTGCGAGATGGAGACTGGTGGAGGTGGGTGGACAGTTATTCAGCGACGCGAAGATGGCAGTGTTGATTTTCAGAGGACTTGGAAAGAATATAAAATGGTATGAATACTCTTTAAACCATGTGAAACGAAATAATTTTCCTCATGAAAACTAACTTTCAAGATCTGCAGAACTTTAACCACAAATCCAAAACTAACCAATAACTTCTGATTTAGTTTTTTGCTAACGGGTTCTTCAAACTGGTGTTTCAGTCTCCACACTAAAGAACGGGCAATGTCAGGTGAACGACATTTCAAAGAGAAGGCATACAAGTGCTCGGCCTATTTTTAAAGGCAGGCTCAGCATTTTTTGGTAAGGTGTTTCACAATGCTTCACATTTTCATAAACTTATATTTCTATAGGTAGTTCTCCAAGGTTCTAATTATTCTATAATTTTTTTTTCTAAGAAAACTTAGTTTCTTAAAACTAATCTTTCTAAGATCTATTTTCCTCTATGAAAGACTTTGAATTGTTACAGTATTAGAAATAATTTCTGCTGATAGTTATTCTGTAATACATTGATAGAATATTGATTTCAAACACATACAGAAAATAAATGAACTAACTGAATTTTACATCTTGCATTCCAGGGATTTGGCAACCCTTCTGGAGAATACTGGCTGGGAAATGAGTTTGTTTCACAGCTGACCAACCAGCAACGCTATGTGCTTAAAATACAACTTAGAGACTGGGAAGGGAATGAAGCTTACTCACTATATGAACATTTCTATCTTTCAAGTGAAGAGCTCAATTATAGGTAAGTAAATTATTGTAATTGAAAAAAACTAAAAAACTTAAGGGTTGCAGGACGGTTAGTCCAGAAAGTGAGAACCACATTAAGTAAGATCTAAACCACTCTTAGACTACCTTGAATGAAAAACATCTTGTTGCCTAGAGTTATTACTGTTATATTATTATTGTTATATTGGTTATAACAATATAAATGAACCTTCATGAGGAGTTGTTTGCTGTCCACAACTATTTAAAGAATAAATTAATGTTAAATGCCCCCTTTTAACATATGCTATGAATAGCATAACTCATGACTATATTGCTATCTTCCAAAATGTTTTAAAAAGTAATTTTTCTGAAATTTAGTCATTCAGTTGTGTTCAATTCTGAAGTCAGGATCAGCTGCCAAGTTTTTAAAGGGCAGAATGAGGTACAGTGGTGCTGCCACTCCCCTCTCTCTCCCGCAGTGAGTGTACTCCGTCCACAGCACTCGCCTCATCTCGGCCCATTTGGTGGCAATAATCTTAAGGACATGGGCAGCCCTGCCCAGGAATTACCTTCTGGCTCTAAAATGCCATCAGAGCAGGGGAGGCACCACAACCATGAAGTGGTTTTCCAGGGCGAGGCTTGTCCATCGCACTGCGGTGTGCTGACCCCTGTGATTTCCCCCAATGTGGGAGACCTGACTGCATAATTTGTGATAGTGGGGGACTGCGTTTGCCCTTTCCCCTGATTAAAATAAAAAAAAATAATAAAATAAAATAAAATGCCATCAGAGTAGAGGTGGACGACAGCAGGGGGCTTGACAGTGTCCTGTGTGAGACAGGATGGTGATGTCGCGTGCACAGTCACACTAGGACAGGTTGCACGCAGAGCGGGTGAGGGATAGAAGTGAGACGCTGTGCTGGGCAGCACGGCGGGAATCAATGCGAGGGTGGTCAACGCGCCATCGCTGCTCTGACAGAGTCTGAAGGGCGCAGTCTGGGGAAACTGGGGAGCCTCCTCAGTGAGATGTTCAACAGGAACGTCGCAGGAAGCAGCAACCATCCGAACATAATGCCCGGTGCAGACCCTTTATTGAACAAAAATCCCAAGACTGGAACAATTTGGAGAGGAAATAATGATTTTAAAGTGCTGGAGAAGGCGTCCCTCACAAGGGCCAGAGGGCAGCACGGAGAAGAGGCTGAGAGTAAGGTTGCCTGATCAGCCCCTGAGAACCACAGTGCCCAGCACGCCCTGCCTTACGGTGAAACGGGATGCAGGAGCATGTTTGGAAAGCAGACAAACACTGATGTGACTTCTGGAAAGTCAGGGCAGCAAATCCCACCAGTTCTCCTTGTAGAAAGCCTGGCGCTCCCTTGGAGAGGCAACAACTGAGATGAATGAAAAGATAGGAGTTTGGGTCTCACAGCAGTTCCCAATTGACTCCAAAGAGATCAAAACTCAATGAATTCTGAGACACAAGTGGTCAGTCATTGTTTTACTTCCAAGTTAAATATTTTTTCAACTGGCAGCAGTTAGGGATCCACAACAGAGAAATTAAAAAAAAAGTAGAAACACAAAAATTAAGGATTAGACTGTTTGCACAAGACAATTTTACAAAATGGGTCATTACCTTTGTATGCTGACATTATAAAAATATTTTAAACTGGGATGTTCTTAACAGATATTCCTTTAGAAACGCAATCAATTTTTAGATATGCCACTTAAAAACACAGTGGTTTAAAGCTTAGTTTAATTTGCTTGGCAATATAAGATAGACATTACATTAAAATTATTATCCTATTATAATAAAACATGATGCTAATGTAATAAAAGAACCGTGAGGGACTAAATGCCTCAGGATGCTGACTGCACGCAGTCATGAAGGCTTTCCCTGAGGAAATGTTCCCCAAATCCTGTCAAAGGGAAGAGTATGTGTCACAAGAAGTAGATAAATGCTGCAATAGAATTTGATTCTTTTTTATGCAGACTCTGGCAGTTTTTTAAATAAATACTGAGATTTAATTGTCAAATGTTGGTAGTACTCTTTACTCCACTGTTAAGATAAAGTCCACTGGTACCAATGTAAAGCAATTTCAAGAACATGGCTGTTCTAATGACCAAAGTTTAAAGAAAACATCTTATACCAGTGGGGCGCAGAAGGATCTAAGCTCGTACAACCTTTCTAACAAAGACTCATATAAAATAGCGTTCTCCACCATTCTTCTTGCTTCTGGGGAAAGGAGGTCCATGAGAGCCGCAGTTGTGCAAGGAAGCAGCAGAGTGAACAGGAGGACAGGAGGCTGGGGCTCATCCCAGCCCCATGTAGGGATGACGAGGGGAGGCTGGAAAGGGCGGTGTTTCAGGACCCAGTGATGGTGAGAACTTGTCATATTAACATTTTCCAGCAGGTATTTAGAGACTGAGCAGCGGCCAGACTCACTTCTGATGCATTTAGCAAACACTGAGTTTCAGATGTCAATGCCTCATGATGTTCTCAGTGCTAATATATTAAATACTTTAAAAAATGCAAGTCATTAACACCAAAGTCACTCTGCACCCACACTTAGGGAGCTCCCCTTCACATTGCCGCACCCCATTTCTCCACGATTTCTTCCTCGATAAGCAAACATTCCTAAAGGTGTGTATCAGGGACGCACAGCAGAGAAGTCTGTCACACGCAGTGTCAATCTAAGCTCCACGGCTCCATGAGTTCTGACTTTGGATAAACTCATAGCTCTAAACCTTGATGACTTTCTTTGTAAAAACAGGGATGGTGCCCAGGTCTGGGGGTGTTAGGAGCCCCCAATGCACACACCTGTATAAGTGCCTGGCCTGGCCTGGTTGGCAGGTAGAATGGAGCAAACCTTTCTTTCCTCTCTGCTCTAACACAAATCCTTGGAAATTGTATCTTCCAAAGTAGCAGTTAGCAACTGTCAGCAGGTTTTTCAAAGAGGACCATCATTTTGGGCTTAAAGTACAATCTTCCTGCTGCCACCACAGGATTTTGCTTTGTAGGCTCCTCCCCTGGGTCTCCATGTGCCGGTAAAGATTAGATGCTCCAGAACCCAAGGGTCGGAAATAGCGCGTCACGCGGGTGTCTGCTCCAAATGTCCTGAACCATCTACCTTGTGACGCGGGTGTCTGCTCCGACTGTCCTGAACCATCTACCTCATCATGTGGGTGTCTGTTCCGACTGTCCTGAACCATCTACCTCGTGACATGGGTGTCTGCTCTGACTGTCCTGAACCATGTACCTTGTGATGTGGGTGTCTGCTCCGACTGTCCTGAACCATGTACCTCATGATGTGGGTGTCTGCTCTGACTGTCCTGAACCATCTACCTCATCACGTGGGTGTCTGCTCCGACTGTCCTGAACCATCTACCTCATCACGCAGGTGTCTGCTCCGACTGTCCTAAACCATCTACCTCGTGACGCAGGTGTCTGCTCCGACTGTCCTGAACCATCTACCTCATCACGCGGGTGTCTGCTCCGACTGTCCTGAACCATCTATCTCATGACGTGGGTGTCTGCTCCAACTGTCTTGAACCATTTACCTCATCACGCGGGTGTCTGCTCCGACTGTCCTAAACCATCTACCTCGTGATGCAGGTGTCTGCTCCGACTGTCCTGAACCATCTACCTCATCACGTGGGTGTCTGCTCCGACTGTCCTGAACCATCTATCTCATCACGTGGGTGTCTGCTCCAACTGTCCTGAACCATCTACCTCATCATGTGGGTGTCTGCTCCGAATGTCCTGAACCATCTACCTCATCACGCGGGTGTCTGCTCCGACTGTCCTAAACCATCTACCTCGTGATGCAGGTGTCTGCTCCGACTGTCCTGAACCATCTACCTCATCATGTGGGTGTCTGCTCCGAATGTCCTGAACCATCTACCTCATCACGTGGGTGTCTGCTCTGACTGTCCCGAACCATCTGCCAAGGGGCTTTGTTGCAGCAAGGACTCTTGAGCAAAGTTATGAGAAATAGCAAAAGAAAACCTATTTTCTTCTCTCTCCTCACTGGCACACAGATCACTGATATAAGACATATTTTTTCCATACAGATGGTCCTTAACTTACTATGGTTCAACATAGAATTCTTCAACTTTATGGTGGCACAGAGGCAGTATGTATTCAACTAAAGGCATACTTTGAATTTATAATTTTGATTTTTTCCAAGACTAGCCATATGTGGTATGATACTTTCTTGTAATGCTGAGCAGCGCCAGCAGGCTGAACGTCCCAGCCAGCCACTCGACCTCGGGAACAATAGTGTCCTGTCCAACAATCCTGTGTGGGCTGCACAAGTTTAAGATAGGCTGGGCTAAGCTTTGAGGTTTGGTAGGTCAGGTGTATTAAATGCATTTCCAAGTTACAAAATTCTCAACTTAACAATGTGGTTATCAGGACATAATCCCACTGTAAGTAAAAGAATAGCTGTATTCTAAACACATGGGCTATTATTCAGTGTGTAACTTAGTACGATAAGTTTCCTTTCTCAATGTCTAACAGGTTCATCACACCACTGCGTAGACATGAGGCGACATGAGGCCCAGCAGCCTCCTTTTCAGTGATCACCCCTCACTTATCCTCTTGCCCCTCCATCCCCCCAACCCCCTAGGGAAAATAACGAGGTTCAAGGTGTCCAGTCCGCTCAGGACTCTTGTTTCAAAAGGATGCTGCTGGCAGACCTGGGAAGTGGTTCCCTCATGTTGCATTTCTCTCTCTTTTGTTTATCTGAAAGTAGCAGGCAAATAAATTACAGGGCCCTACAATCACTGTTGATGCTTGTGCAAGTGATATGTGTTGAAGGTTTCACGAAAACATCCTTCTTTTCCAAAGGATTTGATGATAAGTTGGTTCCTGTTTATATCAGCGCAAAATATTTTGTCCAGAATATGCATTAGTACACTAACCAGTCCAGAACACACTTCTGTAGAATGGAATTCTTCATTACAAAAAAATTTCCACTATGGTAATCTACAACCCCAGCCAATTACATTTTTTTTCCTTTGCATGCTTGCAGGATTCACCTTAAAGGACTTACAGGGACAGCCGGCAAAATAAGCAGCATAAGCCAACCAGGAAATGATTTTAGCACAAAGGATGCCGACAACGACAAGTGCATTTGCAAATGTTCACAAATGCTGACAGGAGGTAGGATGACTCTCTGTCTTCCTATTTATACTGGCAAAGAACAATTTCATACAGTGCAAGGCTGGCGATGTGGACTTCAGATTATGTTTGGTAACAATGTCCAAAACTGCATGAATAGGCGGATTGATATAGGTCGGTTTGTTTTTCACTTTTTTGGATTTGTTAGATTTTCAGTGAGAATATGATTTGGACATAGAATTATCAGCAGGCCAACCGTGTCTTCTCAGGACCTACCACTGCAAGGACAGGGCCATTTGATATGCAGCAAATGCTCCAATTTGTGTTTGCTGAATATCAATTTTCTGATTCTTGAGATAATATTTCTTCCTTATTAGCCACATGATGTCAGTAAGATTTTTTAAAAATTCAGATTAATATGAAAGTAAAAATGATTAGGTCATATAATATTTCTTTATTTCTTTATTTTTTTTTCCTGAGACACAGTCTCACTCTACTGTCCTGAGTAGAGTGCCGTTGTGTCATAGCTCACAGCAACCTCAAACTCTTGTGCTTGAGCAATCCCTTTGCTTCAGCCTCCTGAGTAGCTGGGACTATAGGCATGTGCCTCCACGCCTGGTTAACTTTTCTATTTTTAGTAGAGACAGGGTCTTGCTCTTGCTCAGGCTGGTCTCGAACTCCTGAGCTCAAGCAAGTCACCTGCCTCAGCCTCCCAAAGTGTTAGGATTACAGGTGTGAGCCATTATAGCTGGCCTTTTTATGTTTCTAAGGTACAATTCAAGTTTAATTGAGGCAATTGAGCCCTTCGTCCTGGGGGTGTGCTGTGCACCCTAATAACGTGTCTGTCAGGTGAGAGCTGACCAGTCCTCCTTCCTCCACTTGAATCTACTTGTGTTATTCTCTTGTATGGACATGTAGTTGTTTTTCTATTAGATTCATATTAGTATTCAGTACACTGGATACCTGCATTTCCATTCTTGTGATACTTTACAAAGAAGAATGTGTTTCAGCTCCATCCAAGTAAATACGAAAGATGGAAGCAACCCAAGTGCTTATCAACCCATGACTGGATCAATAAACTGTAGTATATGGATACCATGAATATTATTCAGCTAGAAAGAAGATGACGACTATTCTAGTGACTTTGTAAGAAGCTAGTATTTTCCTCATCCTACCATGATATTCCTTTTTAAAGCTGAGACAGGTGTAGGCACCGTGTGAGGGAGCACGTCCCCCCGCAGCTAGCCCCCCGTGGCTCTGCCTGCACTGCTGTCCCCACACGTGGAGCGTCTACAGCACTCCACAGAGAGCGTGCTGGTGTCCTGTCCCCTGCATGTCATGACCTACTCAACAGCAGGAGAATTACATTAATAACCAAGGACACAATATTTGCTCAAATCAAGATTTAGGGGCTGAGAACTAGAAAAGAGGCTGGAGAGGAGAAGAGCAGCCCAAGAGAGAAAGTAGAGAGGACCCGAGCACAGGGAGGCCGATTCCAGCCAGCATCAGCCCTGCATCAGCATCAGCATCCATTCACTTTATTTTAAAATTTATCATAAGTGATATTGTACTTATGAATGCCTCTGACATAGTTTCTGAGATTTATACATGTAAACCAAGATATCTGTGGAGGATATATCCCAAGATTCCCAGTGAATGCCTGAAATTGCACATAATATTGAACCCTGTATATGTGCATATACTATGTTTTTTCCCAAATATACATACACACCTATGATAAAGTTTAATTTATAATTAGGCACTGTAAGATATTAATAGTAACTAAGACTAAAATTGAACAATTATAACAGTATACTGTTCACAATTTAACAGAAAAAAGATTCATTCTTATGTAGATCTTAGCACCCTCAGCATACAATTATTTTTTACTTACTAAGTCTAGAACTTTTACCTTTTGCTTTAAGAAAGCACTTTACATCTTCTCTTTGGCTTATCAGAGTTGCTAGCATCACTACTCTTGCGCTTTGAGGCATCCAGTCAAATTCAGGCCACTGAACACAGACACTGCAATGTGGCATCAGCTGATTTGATGACCCAATGCTGCTAAGTGATCGCAGTGGCGGCACAGACAGCACGGGGAGCTGGACAAAGGGATGGTTCATTTCCTGGGCATGCTGGGAAGGATGGTGGAGAACTCATCATGCTACTCAGAATCTCATGTAATTTAAAATTTATGAATTATTTCTGGAATTTTCCATTTAATATTTTTGGACCATGGCTGGCTGCAAGTATCTCAAACTGCAGATAAGTGAGGACGACTGTACTTCTTTCTCTCAAAAATCCTGGCACCTTTGGCCGAGCCTAGGGATTAGGGTGTAGAGGGGTTTCCACCCGCACCCGGTCACGCCGGGCACTCCTCCTGCCCCTGGTTCTGGCTTTGTGAGCACTCCACTCTAGCTCTAAATTTCCCTTTTTTCTCTGGAACTTAGAGATTTCTTTTTTATTTAGCTCCACTCAGTACTTAACATTTTGAGTCAAGCAAAAAACCTTTTTTTTAGTAGAGAGAGGAACCTGAATGAGTCTAGCCCACCATGTTGCTGGGACTGAAATGGCCCTGGCCTGAAGGAAGCCACCCAACAATTACTCAGATGTTCCCATCCGTGCTGTAAGTGCCTACGCAGCATGCTCCCCAAAGCAGCACAGCGTGGAGGATGGGCCTTTCCACCCAGCAGAGAAGAGGAGTAAGAAAGCTTGTAAAAACATTGGCCATAATGGTGTAGACAGGCTTATACCCATTTGAAATGCATGGAAAGTGATGACTAGCCGAGCTGAGTGTTTCTACCTTCTCAGTGAGAGAGCTGGCAGCACAACTTCCTAATTCCTTCTGTTTTATTTTTACAGGCTGGTGGTTTGATGCATGTGGTCCTTCCAACTTGAATGGAATGTACTACCCACAAAGGCAGAACACAAATAAGTTCAATGGCATTAAGTGGTACTACTGGAAAGGGTCAGGCTACTCACTCAAGGCCACAGCCATGATGATCCGACCAGCAGACTTCTAATGCTGGTGTGCACCTGGCGAGGACTGTAGCATGTTATTTTCAGAGACCTAATCTTTGGGCACTGAAAGACGCGGCTGCATGCTGCTCCTCTGCCACCTCGAGGGCATGCTCTCATCTGCTGACGGGGGCCATGGGCTCAGATCAGAGCCCACAAACTCCATCACTTAACCCGCATCACATAACGAACCAGAGCAAGACCCCACACATCTGGTCCTGCCATACACGGACGCAGAGATGGATTCCAAGTCAAGAATTAAACTGACCATTTACAGACTCTGCTGTCAAAACCAAGAATGTTATGTGTGAGTTTATCAGTAAATAACTGGAAAACAGAACACTTATATAGTACAGATAATCTTGGAACTGCATTCCTCTAAGCACTGTTTATAGATTGTGTAAATATCCATATGATCTGAATTCAGCATCACTATCACAATTAAAAAGAAGAAAAAATTCTCTAAGCCATAAAAATATATTAAGAGATATTCTAAGATGTGGTTATTATCAGTTTAATACACACATTTGGAAAAACAGTGTATTTTTATTCTTCTTAGGGGCTTTAAATTTTCTTATTGGAAATAGTATATCTACATATATGTTGACAGCTTAGTTTTAAGTTAATGCGCAGATATTGTGGGAAACTTTCAGGATCTCTGAAATGTCAGTAGAAATGTGTACTGTTTTAGTTTATATAAAGATTGTACTATTTTTTTCTGACCAGCTGTTAAATATGAAGGTATTTTTAGTAATTAAATATAACTTATTAGGTGAGATGACTATGTTTAACTTTTATGATAAAATTTACAATTTTGTAATTTGGTTATGAAATAACTGATTATGCCTCATGGCAAGGAAGTTTGATTTTTAGTAATGAAGAAAATTATACGTTTAATTTTCTGACAAAGAGACTTTATCTTCTCACTATTATAAAGCAGAGCTCTGCTTTCTCTTCCAACAAGCTGTATTTCTAGAGAACTAGGCTACAATTTAATTTGTGGTTGAGAAAAACCTTTGATTAAGATATATACAAAGCTATACTTCTTAAGATTCACCCTTAAATTTAAGGAAAAAATAACTGGCACTAGCAAGTTTTTAAAATATACGTTGGCAAAGTAAAAAAGGCAAAGCAGCAGCATTTTAGAGAACAAGAACAAAAGCTGATGTTCACAGTGTATTCAAACATCTGCAGAAAAATTTGAGAACATGGCTTTATGCTCAGAACTGCAAAACTTGTACAGATTTATTTCCTTTTGGAGTTTTCATAGTACAACTAACATCAATGAACGTCGGAGTAACGCTTCACAATACAAAAGCATTTTCTCGTAATGTTCCTGTTAGTGGCATCTGCCAGGAAGAGGAGTCAAATCTGCCATCAGCTTTACTGTCTTTACCTTGTACTATTCTACCATATTTTTTTCTTTACTTTATATTTTAAGTATAATTTATTTTACTCCTACATTGCCTCCACAAACCCCCACTTAGTTTTAAAATACCTACATGTTGCTACATGTTTTGAGCCAGTTATGGACTCGGGAGAAGTAAAAGCACTTTTTTATTTCCAACTTGGTACAATTTTTCAACAACTTATTTAACGGAATAAAGAACCTCCTTATCTTAGAACTGTTTCTATTTTACATTTAAGAAGGCTTTATAAATTCAACAGCGTTACCATGGCTTTGTATCAAGTTTAAAAACATCCAAGAATAACACAAAATCACAGCATCAACAGGCAATGAGTTTCCATGATACCTCAGTGAGCACAATGGCAGACACTACAGTAAGGAAATGACAATATAAAGAAAAAACTGTCATGAACATAATTAATTTACGTGAACTCCCCATGTAGGCAGGTGAAATGAATTTCAAAAGCAAATATCATGTTATTCAGACTTATATACAATCTCTTATGACAAAGAATGGGGAAATTTATGCTTTTACTTTACACTTCACTTCCTTACACAGTATTTCCAACAGTCTTGCTGAGCAGAATTTTTTCTCTCGTTAAGAAAAATTTACAAAGTTGAAAACAAAAACAAAATAGTAACCTTAAAAATGAAACAAAAACAACCCAACAAAGATAACTATAGTGGTAAGAGAGCAGAGTTTAACTTCTTATGTCACAGTCATACAGCCTTCGTCAAATGACGAAGTAAGAAGACTAGTCGCAGATAAAAAAAACCCTCATATTTATATTTCATATATTAATCTTCTGAAAGAATAAACTGTCACAAACCAGTTAACATTTCTGAATATGAAAGCCAACCTGTACAAATCCTGCTTTTTACTATACCTTAAATCATCCATTTAATTATTAAAAAATCTTTTAAAAAACAGAATCTAGAACTTTCCCATTAAACATACGAAGTCAGTAAAGTTGGAGTGGAGTTTAGGGAAAAATATCAAAATATAAATACCACATCACAATGCTAGCAAGCCACAATTTACATACCTATCAATTCTATCTCTATTAACAACATAAGCATTAAGTAAGATATATATTACTGTCCTAAGAATCTAGTGTTTTTTCACTTTTGTTTTTCTTCCATTTTGAGGACTTTCATAATAAAAATTTCTTGGGACAGCATTCCTTGCTACTTTTTGTAGAATGTTCTCACATTCTCACATTTATTCTCACATATAAATAGATAAAAGTTATTAAGTCCTGTGACTGTCTTCTTAGTTATAAGCATATTTGCCTTTGACTTGATAAAAACTTGAGTTTATCCCTATGCTTATAATAATTTCTTGACAATACTAAATTTTATTTATCATCATAAAACAACATCTGACTTACAGGAGCTGCAGGGAAGTGGGTAGACAATTCAAATGGCTCCTCAGAAATCCAATGACCCGATTCCAAAGACCACAGTACCTATAAGTGATACAGCAACAGAACATTTATTACAGATTGATTAGGCTCAGTGGGCAAAAAAACCAAGAGATGTTTCAAAGACATGACAAAAACTAAATAAAGTAAATGGAAAAATCAGCAGTGACAGACTCTGTAGATCTGAAATGATGTGTTCCCAAATACCAAAGTGCCTTCAGAATTTTCACCTTACATAAATACTAGGAATATGTATTGATAAACACGTGGTTAAGAAAAAAGTCTCACGATGAGTAGAAATATGGATCACTATCCTGGTAAGGCCAAATACTTAAACATCACTTTGTGCTTGATATTTGATGATATAAAATTAAAAAAATTTGTCTTGTTTTTTTACAGATGAAATACTATATATGTTTTTTATTTCCAAGTTTCTAGTTTGTGGAGTCATTTACAAGTAGTCCTTCACAAATATTCCAGAGTTTTGTTACTTCATAATTAGGAGAAGATAGATTACACTTAAATTCAAAATTCTTTTGGCTTTGACTTTGTTACTGACATTGGTTAATATTTTTAGGAGAAGTGGTCCTCCACAACACATTTGAAAGTCTTTCCCAGACTTTGGAAGAGTAAAATATCTCATAAACAAGCTTTCATTATATCATCATCATCATCATCATTATATTCATCATCATCATCATCATCATCATATATGCAGTTTTATTATCTGAAGCCACACATTTTCAATAATCAAATCTTTTCCTTTTTAATTTAACAATGTTTGAGATCTGCAGTCATCTCTACTCCATGATCAAACTCCCTGAAAATCTGTATGTTTCCATGCACCAGTATAATTTTTCAGCTAAAATAATCAAATGGAATTATATAACTCATATTTACTTTTAATCTGTGATTTTATTTTTTATATTCTAACATTGCTACCTAAAGCTCTTTTTGCTGCATGACCAGGAAGGAGGCCTATGTCTTCTCTTCTAGAAATTTCTAAGGTTTAGTACCATCAGTTTTAAATATTTCCTTCCTAATATGTTAAAGCTAATTCTTATCCAACAGGAGACAGTAAGATCTTTTTCTAAGAAAAAGTGAGCAGGATAGTGTAATATAAAAATTCAAGAACAGTATATATAATCTGATCACTAATTTGCAGCACTGGCCTGGTTCTTACTTTAAACACACGCAAGTGCTTATTCAACAATTGTTTCTTCTGTTCACTATCCTTCCACTCGTTAGCAATTTATGAAAGCCCACCATGGGTAAGAATGCAAGCTGGGTCCTGCAACCCCAGCCCCAACCTGGAGAAGCCCACGGTGGGAGCCATGAACACGGTGGGGAAGCCACAAGAGGAGGCAAAGTCGCTCCACTTGGGAGACCAGGAAAAGGATGAACTGATGGGTAAAGGTTCTTTTGGCAAAGACAGAGATGTTGACAAGGAGAGAGGGCGTGGTTTGGTTTTCTTTCTTTCTCCCCCCTCCCCCTTTCTTTTTGGCTGTCTTTTCTATCATTCTTTTAAAAACATATTAGGTGGTCTGTTTCATGAAATGACGCATCAAACTTTACAGCCGTAGGAGACAAAAACATTCTCTAGACTACCGTTTTAGGCAGATGATAGAAAGAATGAGTATGGATTTAGAAGAGATGAATTAAAATTCAAAGCACTGTTTCTAAGCACTATGATTGTGAGCAATTTGCTCAAAGTGTTCAAGCCAGTTTTCTCAGAGAATTACTGTATTGACCAACTGATTTAGCATATGTAAATCACCTGACAAAATATCTCCAGCTCCTTAAAAATTCTATGTGATTTATATCATTTGGAAGCAGCCCCATCTCCACCCCAGAATTTGGCCGGCTCTTCTTCCAGCTCCTTCCCATCCAGTGCATGGTCGTGGGACCGGCACTGCAGACGTCTCCTGGGAGCCTGCAGTGGGTGGAGCAGGTTGGGACCCAGACCTACTGCATGGGGTTCTGCATTTGAATAAGATTCTTCCACCTGATTCTCCATTATTAGGGTTTAACAAGCACCTGCTTAAGCTATCTCATGAAGAAAGTGGCAGGAAAACTGAAAATTTAACACAGTTATTTAACCAAGATAGAGAAGATAAACAAAGTGTTGAAAAATAAGTAGTTAAGAATTCTTTTCCCTCTTGAAAGGATATTAATTGATAGAAACTAAATACCAGACAGTGAGAGGAAAACTGTATGTTGATACATGCTTGATTATTCTTACAAAAAACTCAGCTCTATTGAATACAGGCATTTCAGTTAGACTTTTTTCTCCTTGTATTTTAACCCAACCTTTTCCAGTTTCCAGAAGTGAAAATGAATTTTTCTTGGATGTTAAAACTTAACTGCTCAGTAAGATCCACTTTTTAAATATTGCTAAGCAATGACAGTGTGACCCAGCATTTCACCACTGTACTCAAATGTGAAGTCCAAACATCTTTATAAATAACACAAGCATGTGCTTTTCTTATCAAAATGAAAACAAAGAAATAAGTATAGCAAATTCCAATGTAATGAAAATAAATAACAGAAACATCACTTCATTGTATGAAAACAAAGCAGAAATTATTATACCAACACGGATAATAAACCAAATATTATGCCTACTAAGAATAATCACTGTTTTTTTTTCTTTCTGTGAATTTGAATCATATTTTTTCTTAAACAGATGTCAGATCTATCTTAATGAATTGTAACAAGAAACACACTATATAGATAATTTGTAACTCAGAATGTTGTATATTGTTTTTATATGACATTTTAAACTCATCAGGGACAAGAAGAAATTCTCATACTTTAAAAAGTCATCCATCTACTTTTATTTGTTCCACAAATAAGTACTGAGCTCCACATCCAATCCTATGCCCTGGGGCCACATAAGTCGAGACAGGCACAATTTCTGCCCTCTAAGGGCAGGTAACGGCTAAGTAACTGGTGTCCACTCAAGAGCTGCTTTGATCTTTGAAATAATCTCCCTTGTGCCAAGGAGAGAATGGCTGTTTCTAAGTTACATTATCAAAAATACTGTCTACGACTGAACAACTGAAATCAATGTTCTACTGTAATAAAGTGTACATAAAATATTAGAAATACATAAAAAGAAAAAAATCTGTAATGACAAGTGTCAGAGTCGCATGAAGGAAACAGCCAGGACACGGACTGAGAGTTCAAGCTGCACCAGAGGTGCTGGAGGGCCCTGAACAACGTCAGCAGTGCTGTTTACTGAGGGATGCTCAACAGGTGTGAGGAGGGCTAAGTAGTGACGGGAGGAGCTACGTGCTTAAGGACCACACGAAAAGGAAATTACATGTTCTTTCTCCACAACTCCCACAATGAAGTACCATGAATTGTTTAAGGTTTAACACCTGCTTACTATGGAGTGACCGATCTTATCTCATTCCGGAACACTGAGTTACTTGGGGTTTGCCTCCAACTTACGAGATGTCTCTGGGCTTGCCAGGAGAATGTCTTGCTCTCAGTGTTTCCTTGGATGTGTTAAGAACCAAAGACTGTCCTTGCAAGCATGATGTTCATTCCACCACAGCTAAGTATTTGTGTACTATTCTTTCTTGTTTTCTTGTTATCCAACAAAACCAAAGTTCAAAAGAACCACATACATTTAGTGGAGACATGTCTTCCTGCTCACTCAAGGGCACTGTTCTGCCTGGGAGTCTCTCAAAGACCACACTGCCTGACAAGTCACATTGAAAGAGGAGTCTTTTTATTGAAGAGCTGGCTGGCAACTGCCTCAAAACATGGGGTTTCTGAGAGCAGCCCCGAGTGCTTCAGGGGTTGGGTTTTTAAGGCTTGCTCTGTATCCTGGCTGGCACGCGGGCTGCCCAGGTGCATTCAGGTAGGTTAGTAAGCATGGTACAGAAGCAGAATTCTGCAGGTAGTCAGTCATACACTTTTGTTTCAGTACTTTCCCCACCTGGTATTTCTTACAAGTCAGTCCGGGGACAGTTGGCACCTCCCAGTCCGTTTCTCAGGGGAGTTAGTCCAGCAGGAAGTCACTGAGTACTTTCCCTTCTATCTTGGGAGCAAACAGACTTACTCCATTTTGATGAGGGCTTGTGGCCCAGAAATTTGTCAGGAGGAACCTGGTGTTTTTTCACCTTAGTGCCTAACATATCCATCTCTGCTAAACAACGTGGCAAATCGTGAACAGCGTGCAGAGGAAGAACCAGACCGTGGTGGGGGCTGAAGCACTTCACTCTGCCTTAGCCTCTCTGAAGCCAAGAGCTACCGTCACACAATGGCATTGAAGAGTCTCATGCTCTGATGACTGAGCTAGCCGGGCACCTGCCATACAATGGCATTTACGTGCCAAGGCTAAAGTGTGGGGATCTGTACTACCCCAGAACCAGCAATGCTTGACAAATTATTAGGTTATACAGAACTCTAATATTCAGGCAAAGAATCTTTCTTTCAAAAAAATAAAAATTGATTAAAAAGGACTAAAAAAACCATACCTATTTGGTACCTACATCAAGTTATTATTTCAGTTGACACAACTGCTTTGACTCACATATTTCTCATTCACTGCATAAAGGAAAGCCTAAGAATTTTCTGTAGAATTCATTTTCTACAAAATAAATTTTAGGGGAAATATATCACATGTATGATATATAAAAACTACTACATCTCATAGCAAAATATATGATGGTGTCAATTAATTAGTTTGGAAAAAGTCTAACAGTTTTCTATAATCTAGTATTTCTTACATCAGCTCTTTGCAGATGGTAACGTGTCACTAAAGCCTGATTCACAGAGCAAATTTATGAAGAGACTAATAGAATTCAAGAATGATGTTCTTTGGTGATCTATTTTAACTCAGGGAGAGAGTTTAGAAATCTTGAAAGGACAGTTAACAATGTCTCCAAAGTCACTGGTGGATATCTGATATCTCAATGAGGTATAGCTCAAGACAATTTTCGAGAAGTTACAGAAGGATCAAATCATGGTTGTATTTTGTGATGAATACCAACAGTTAAGATATTCAGGGCTATTATTTAAAGCAGGACCTGCTTGATTGAGATGGCAGCAACAGAAGTGACAATCTAGGACCCGACAGACAGCTGTGGAGGTTAGGTAGCGATGTGCGTTTGGGCGTTGCTAAAGTCAGTTTGTGTGCTATGATTCAGCCTGCTCTAGGTGGAGACCTTACGGCTAGTAAGAGAAGAGACAGCTGAGGTCTGAAGAAGTGACAACCTGGTGTTAATACTCAATTGATCCCAAGTTAAAAGAAAATTAAAACCAGCGGGACCCGTGAAGGCCGGGACTTTGAAAAGGATGGGCAGCAGCAAGTTACCCACTGGACGTATCAATTCTTAGCCTCATCCACTGACACCATTGCCATTTAATATACATACATTGTAAACATAACCTTAATCTAGTTTCTTGATTATTTTTTCTTGTTAACTAGCCAACACCTTAGGGGCTCCCCATGACCACTCCTGATTCGTCATGATACCCCCAGTCCTCAGGCACCATCAGAGGGCTGGAGCCACACCGGGAAGCTGCCCGCCAGCCGCCACCTCTCCGCAGTGTCACACCCTCAGGCCGCTGCACACTGGCTGCTTCTGAGGCTTCACGCGCGTCAGTTTAGCTCGCTGTTTCAAGATCTCTGGTCATCCCCCAGCTCACCTGCCAGCAGCACCCAGCACAGCGGAGCATTCCTCCTCCCTGCAGCGTTTCCTCTCCTTCCCTTGGTACTGGAACCAGGTCCTAACTGGCCTGCCTGCTCCCCGCACGCTCCTCTCCCTTCTCTCTGCAGTCTCAGCGCTGCACCGTCCAGGGCTTAGGCCTCAGCTCACTTCCTTCATTATTCTGCTCCTACTTCCTATGGACCAGGGCTGCATTGGATATTTATAGCCCTAACCTTGTCCCCTGAACATATACAAATATATAACTTGATAAGTGAAATCTCTACTTGAATCTTAAACTCAGTATGTATAAATCAGAATTTTTATTGTACCCCAAACCCTCCACATGTTTTTCCCCAGAAATCCTTATCTCAGTAAATGGCAGCACTACCTACCCTCATTTGCTTCAGAAAAAAATTTAGCTGGGAGACTTCTTGACTTCTCCATTTCCATGTATCTCATGTTATCAAATTCTGTTAAAGTTGCTGTAAGAAGTGCACCACCTGCTCTCACCTCCTTGCCTGGGGACACTGACGTCTTGTGACCACAATCATTTTTCACCTCAAGGACCCCGGGTGCCCCCTGCTGGTCGCTCTGTTCTGCTCCTGCCTTCCTGCAACTCATTTCTTTACAGAAAGGCCTGGGGATAAACCCAGCCATTCTCTAGTTGAAATACTCCAGTGGCCTCCACATTTCTGGTCCTGACCCACACAGCTATGCTGGGCCCTCAAATGCTTCTCCAGTGCCTTTTCTTCACTTTGACAGCCTCAGGTATTTCTTTTCCTTGAAAAGTGGAAGCCTTAGGACCTATGCACTTGCTTTTCTGTGCCAAGTTTATTTATTTTATTTTATTTTTATTTATTTACTTATTTTTTTTATTGTTGGGGATTCATTGAGGGTACAAGAAACCAGGTTACACTGATTGCATTGTTGGGTAAAGTCCCTCTTAAAATCATGTTTTGCCCCCAAAAGGTGTGGCACACACCGAGACCCCACCCCCTCGCTCCTTCCCTCTCGCTGCTGTTCCCTTCCCCCACCTCCACTGTGTCAGTAATTGTCATTAATTGTCCTCATATCAAAATTGAGAACATGGGATTCATGCTTCTTTATTTATTTATTTTGAGACAGAGGCTCACTTTGTTACCCTTGGTAGAATGCAGTGGTGTCACAGTTCATAGCAACCTCAAACTTTTGGGCTTAAGTGATTCTCTAGCCTCAGCCTCCTGAGTACCTGGGACTTACAGGTGGTCACCACAATGCCTGGTTATTTTTTTTAGAGATTGAGTCAGGCTGGTCTTGAACTCATGAGTTCAGGCAATCCACCTGCTTCGGCCTCCCAGAGTGCTAGAATTATAGGCGTGAGCCACTGCCAGCTTATTAAGCAGATTCTGTCCAGTACCTTCACAAAATTAAAAAAAAAAATAACACAAAGATATGAAAATCGTGATTGAACCTTATTCCTAAAAAAATTCGTGGTTGTATTCCAGGGTGATTTCATGGTCTTCTCACTCTAAAAAAATCACTCTGACCTCCTCAAACTCTACCACTCATCGTTGCTAGGTGGCATTCGCGGGCCTGTCCACACACTTCTTCAAATGTCCTCCTGGAGGACAACTCCGAGGCTCTCAATTTTCTGGGTGAACCACTCTTTCGTATCTGTTCTTATTCATAAGATGATGTCACGGGGAAAGACAGCACCTCCGATGAGGGAAGAGCCAGGATGACCAGAGGATGGAGGAGGCAGAGGACCCAGGCAGAGCCACCAACTTCCCCTGGGCCCTCTGTCTTCTCTCCTGAGCCTGCATGAGCTTGTGCAGAGAAGAGCACGGACCCTGTAGGGAGCAGATGAACTGTATGGGCTCTGCGTTTGTCCCAAAGCACAGCCCATTCTTCTGATAATGACAATTTATACATTAAGGGTACTTTGAGATGACTGTCCTGGACAAGGCCTTGACAGACTGTTTCAAAGATCCACACTCCAGTCACATGAGCCATTATACTTTCAGACCTCTGCACTAAACTTAATATTAGTATCTCTAAACATCCTTCTATACTGCAAGCAACATCTGTGAGGATCCAGTGAGCCGTGGATGTGAAAATGCTGTGTAAATGTCCAGTCTTTTACCAAGGTACAATGCGTGGCAGGATAAAAAGGACTTTGGAATGGCCCCTAGACAGCTTTGCAACACCAGTGCTCCTAGGACAGAACCAAAGGTAACACTCAGAACATCTGGAGGCCGTACAAGCGACAAGTGCAATCTGCCTGGAGTTTAGTTTCAGAATGAGGTGCGAAGTTAATCTGGGAACTCAAGGCAAAGAAAGATGCTTCTAAGATGATCCCCTTTGAATAGTCTTCAGAAGGCAGTGTGATGATTCCAGTTCTGCTTCTATCTTACTGTGGGTTATGATTTTAGGATAAGGACTTCATATTGTGCCATGAAGAGCAAGAGGCATGGACAGCATGAACTCGGCATCTTATGTTAATTCTGAAATGATTGGTGCTATGCTCATTGCCAATAAAATACATTTTATCTTACTCACTACTTACTGAATTCAATGTGAGAAACTCCAAACTGGATCACACTATTTCAAGAAAATGGACTCATCATGACATCATTTTTGATCAATGAAACATTAGATTATTTATAAATAGTTGATAGCCTGACATTTTGCTGTAAAACTGATCTAGGTTTAAGTCCTACATTTACAACTGAGCTAGCTTTAAAACCCTATTATCAAGCCTTATTGATAAATTGTTCAGAATCAACATTTTTTTTTTAACCTGAATATAGGCTGATTTATTCCTCCCTACTCCGCTATGTTTTGGGGAGGGAGACTGAGCAACAGGGATGGTAGATGGAAAAGGAAGACTGGATTATAGGATACTCCATTTGTCTTAGCAGCCACCAAGAGCTGAAAGGTAGAGTAGAATTCTAGATAAGTCCTTGGAGGATGTAAAAAATACCAAATGAGGGAGAGTGAGAAGAAGACCTTCCAGAGATTTAGAAGCCAGGATGCTCGAACAACACATGACAAAACAACGTGAGTCTGTTGGGACGCTTCGGTCAAATCAATTGCTTTATTTTTCTGTTCTGTTACTTCTTGTCTCCCATGAATAGGAAATTGAGTGAGTCCTGACATGGTTTTCTATTTTCTATATCTCTGCCAGACAATTTAGTCATGAAGCAGGAAGAACACAAATTATTCTCTTTCCTGAAAACAGCAGAGTTAACACTTAAAGGATGGACTGATGTAAACAGGTAGAAATTGCCAAAAAACTTCTTAAAAAAAGGTAATAATTCAAAATGAATTTTGTTATAAAATCACCACAGTTTTTCTAATTTGAGTTTCTGGGCCACATAGAGCCACCTAAATTTTGAAGAATTGCTACAACTCTCTTTTATAAGAAACTTCCAGAGTATACCACACAAACTCTGAAATAAAAACATTCTTAGTAATGTTTTTCTTGGAGGCAAGTTTATACTGCTCGCCAAAGGGAATATTTTAAGAATCCCCCAACTGCAGACAGGGTTTGAAGCAAAAAGATGAGAGAGAGAGAGAGAGAGAGAGAGAGAGAACACTCAAGCGAGAGACTGACTCCTTTTACACTAAGTCAATATGATCCTATACGAATACACTATAGACACTTCAAACCTTGACCCTAAAAGAAATTACAAAGTGGGAAGTTCGTATCTAAAGTTATATACAAGTTGCAGATGAACATTAAATTATGTACTAAGTTTTAGAAATTGTGGATGTGGAGTAGCTTTATTAATGGTGGTGGCACTATCCTCTCTCAAAGAAATATGTTACATTTGTATCATTTAATTTTGTTTAAATATTAAAGGTGGGAGGCCATGCAAGAAGGAGCAGTTATCTTTGTCTTACTGAAGATAAGATAAACAAAGAAAAATGTGGCTTGCTTTTTGGGGGGTGCAAGTCAGCAGGAACCTATTAACATCAATGCACACATCACAGCAGCTGGAGGGACCTCTGAGGGCCGTCACAATTACGTCCATGACTGTGGGAACAGATATTTTACTTTAAGCCACAGTATATCCAGGCCTTTTCAGTTCCCCAGGACTTGGTATTTTTTACAACAGCCGTTGTTTGGGCATTGCCGGTAAGACAAGGATAAGGACAAACACATATCTGTCAAACTGCAGGAAAGAGGGAGAAGGGGTTGCTCAGAAAGAGAGCAACCCAAGGAAAGTTATTTTTACATTTTTTTTTTCATTTTTTAAGATAGAACAGATGAGACAGAGCTTAAATGCTGATGGGAAACACCCAGAACAGAGGCAGTAGTTAAAGATACAGGGAACTGTAAAAATATTTAGTGTCCAGAAGTGGATCAGGTCTGAAACCGCGGTGCCAAACTCGCATACCCTGCACGCTCAAACATCTCCACTGAGAAAGCCACATCAGGGGATACTTTTTAATTCCAGTTTACTAACATTAAACGTCACTTGGGTGTGGATGTGTGTGCATTGCCCTCTGCATTTTAACACTCACCTAAGTTCTTGCAACCACCACCAGTAACCGAGCAATTCCATGCCTCAGAGAGGTCTGAGGAGTGGCCTCTGTGGTCTGACCCACTGCCACCGTAACTCCAGGGCCACTCAGCTCTTCTCTTTCCCCACGGCTCTGCCCTTGTCAGAAAGGACGTATGAGTGACCTTCTGAGACTCGCCTGTTCAACCTGGTAGCATGGCGTTTGTTGCCTGTATCATCTTTGCTTTTTGTCACTCAGTAGTTTCCACTGTGTGGCTGGACCCACCTGTTCGTCCACTAACTCAATCTTTCATTTCTCCTGGGCAAACATCTGGGCCTGGGACTGCTGAGTGAGATGGTAGTGAACGTTTAACTCCGTGTGACTGTCTTCAGGGTGGCTGTGTCACTCCCGCTGCCTCCTGCAGCATAGTAGAGCTCCAACTTCCTGGCCCCTTCTGCCACTGAGACATTTTATTTTAGCTATTTGGTATCCCATTGTGGTTTTACACTGTATTTCTTTAATGACTAATAATGTCAAGCATCTTTTCAAATGTTTATTTACCATCTGTCTATCTTTGGTAAAGTGTCTGTTCAAACATATATATTTTTTGTCTGTTTTTGTTTGGGTTCTTTTTTTATTAGTGAGCTTTAAGAGTTCTTTACATATTCTGGGCATTACCTTGTGGCAGATATGAGATTTGCAATTTTTTTTTCTGGTCTTTTTATAATGTCCTTAACAGAGTAAAAGTTTTCAGTTTTGATGAAGTCTAATTTATCAACTTTTTCTTTTATAGATCATGTTTTTGGTATCGTACCTAACAACTCTTTATTAAGGTCATGAAAAATTCCCTCTTCACTTACTTCTAAGAGTTTATTTATTTATTTATTGTATTGTTTGGGATTCATTGAGGGTACAAATAATTAGGTTACAATAATTACATTTGTTAGGTAAAATCCCTCTTATAATTGGCCTGCCCCGAAAAAGTATACCATACACCATGACCCCCCACCCCCTCCGTCCTCCCCTCTACCCTTCTCCCTCCTTCCCCCACTCCTCCCACTCTGTATTAGCTCATCTACTGCCTTCATATTAGAATTGAGTACACTGGATTCTTGCTTCTCCATTCTTATGCTTTACTAAGAAGAATGTGTTTCACCTCCATCTAGGTTAATAGAAAAGATGTAAAGTCTCCATCTTTTTTATGGCTGAATAGTATTCCATGGTATAGATATACCTCCATTTGTTAATCCATTCCTGGGTTGGTGGGCATTTAGGTTGTTTGCACATTTTGATAATTGTAAATTGAGCTGCAAAAAACAGTGAAAACATCCTTATGATAAAAGGATTTTTTTTCTTTTGGGTAGATGCCTATTGCAGGATCAAATGGGAGGTCTACTTTGAGATTTGAGTTCTTTGAGGATTCTCCATACTTCCTTCCAAAAAGGCTGTATTAGTTTGCAGTCCCACTAGCAATGTAAAAGTGTTCCCTTCTTTCCACATCCATGCCAGCATCTGTAGCTTTGAGACTTTGTGAAGTGGGCCATTCTCAGTGGGGTTAGGTGATATCTCAGGGTGGTTTTGATTTGCATTTTCTAATAATCAGGGAAGATGAATATTTTTTCAAATGTTTGTTAGCCATTCGTCTGTCTTCCAAAGAGAAAGTTCTGTTCATATCTCTTGCCAAGTACTAGATGGGATTGTTTGCTCTTTCTTTGTTGATGATTTGAGTTCGGTTGATCCTATGACTCAAGGTGGATAGAAGACTTAAATCTATGTTATGAAACGATAAAAATCTTGGATGAAAGTATAGGGAAGGCTCAGCGCCTGTGGCTCAATGGGCTAAGGCGCCAGCCACGTACACCTGAGCTGGCGGGTTCAAATCCAGCCTGGGCCCGCCAAACAACGACAGCTGCAACCAAAAAAAAAAAATGGCCGGGCGTTGTGGCGGGTGCCTGTGGTCCCAGCTACTTGGGAGGCAGAGGCAAGAGACTCGCTTGAGCCCAGGAATTGGAGGTTGCTGTGAGCTATAATGCCACGGCACTCTATCCAGGGTGACAGCTTGAGGCTCTGTCTCAAAAAAAAAAAAAAAA
>CAUYON010004544.1:0-15339 GCA_963573935.1 Arctocebus calabarensis | reverse complement strand
TGAGATATTTTTATCAACCTGATTGACATAACATTCATGAGATTTTCTCATTTACTATGTGAAAACATTTTTGATCCGTATTTAGAAGTTTTCTCCTGACCCTTCGAATATGTACCACACATGTGATCTCACCCTTTGTCCTATCTCCCCCCACCCTCTCCCTTCCCTTCCCTCCCTCTCCCCTTTCCCCGTCTTCCTGTGCAATAATTGGGTTGTAGCCTTCACTTGAAAGATAAAGAATTTGCCTCATATTAGGGGTTGTATACATTGGATACTTTTTCTTCCATTCTAGAGATACTTTGCTAAGGAGAACATGTTCCAGCTCCATCCATGTAAATATGAAAAAGGAAAAGTCATCATCTTTCTTTAAGGCTGCATAGTATTCCATGGTATACATGTACCACAGTTTATTAATCCATTTGTGGATTGATGGGCTCTTGGGCTTCTTCCATGACTTAGTAATTATGAATTGGGCTGCAATAAACAATCTGGTACAGATATCTTTGTTGTACTGTGATTTTTGGTCATCTGGGTATATACCAAGTAAAGGAATTATAGGGTCAAATGGCAAGTCTATTTTTAGATCTTTGAGTATTCTCCAAACTGTGGCTTATTTTCTTACATAATTATCATAGAAAAATTAGAAAGTAAAGATTAACAAAAGGACAGGGAATTGTTTTCCTATATAAAGATAAATGTAAAGGTTTGGGTATGTATTATCCCAGACTTTATGTGTGTGTATATCTGCCTACATCTATTAGGTTTTCTGTAACTGGGATTATTCAGTGCACGTTTCTACTCATGATATTGTGAGTGTATTTTTCCACATTCCATTGTATTCCATTGTTTAGTTGTTACACAATTATTTAACCTAGGAGTGTTCAAATTCCAGCAGGCAACAGCATCAATCACAGGGACGGTTTATTTAAACACAGACTGCTGGGCCCCACATCAGGGTTTCTCTGTCAGTGGGTCTGGGATGGAATCTGAGAATTTGCATCTCTAACAAGTCCCCAGGTGCAGCTAATATGACCCAATCAATTTAGCCCAAACTCCAGCTTGGACACTCAGGTTGCTTCTGAGTCCACTCATATAAACTACACTGCATTGAAAATAGGCAAATCCCGTATTTCCTTACAGGTAACTTTTGTAAGAAGTGGGATCGCCAAGACCGATGGTATCTCAGGTTTAAAGTCTTGCTACCTATTGCCAGAAAATTAGTTTTAATTTGTTTTTCTAACAGAGGACACAACTTCTGGACCTTGTGTTGATTTGATTTCTCTATTTCTGATAAAATGTGCCCACCTCATCTAGCTAATACAGCTGATAAGATTAGAGTCCCATCTTGCGGGCTGTGTGAACCCTGGAAGCCGCCCTTACCTTGTCTGAGTCTCACTATCTTTATCTATTGGAGAAGAATGAGCACTACTTTACCTACTTTTCTGGGTTGCTGTGAGAATCACAAAGTGTTGATGGAGTGCCTTTTCTAAACTGTGACTCACGTGCAGGTGGGAGAGTACTAAGCATTTCCATGGAGGATGAGATGCAGCTCATATTGTGGGCACTGGTCTAGAAAGGTAGAATTACCCAGGAAATGATGCTTAAAAGCTTATCTTCACAATCAGAATGCTTGGCCTGTGGGAGCCCCCCAGGAGCATGATGGTAAATATTTAATAACTTGCTGGGGTTGGGGGTGCTCTCATTTTAGCCTTTGCTTCTTACCATGGTGAGAAGCAGGTCTTCCATCTTAAAATTAGTAAACTATGTCTTCTCACCATGTCTTCTGTCTTAAAATTAGTAAAATAAATAGGAAATAAAGAGTTTGAGTATTTGTTGCTTTTCTGTTTAATATACTTTATTGAATTGTAAGTTTGCATGATTTTAATTTTTGATAATGGCTGTGTTTAACAACTGGCCTGCAAAGTTCTTTCTTTTTCTGTTTTGTTTTTTTTTTTGAGACAGAGGGGTCACTTTATCACCCCTCATAGAGTGCTGTGGCAGGAATTGCCTTTGTTGCAGGAAGACAAGCCCCAATGGAGAGAAAGAGCACCCAAACACCATGTTTATAAAGAGGAAGGGCTTTATTCGTTGGCTGGGAGTTTATGGTATAGAAGAATTCCAAACGGCCACACTCCCCGACTGGCTTGGTCTTTCCCTTTTTATCTCCAGTCAAAAAGTTCCAACCCACAGGTACCTTTTTCATTGGCCAGTATGAATCAAGCGGGAGATGCTGTTCCAGCCCCCACAGAACTACCAGATTTCACAGAAGTGGAAATCTCCAAGTTCCAGGAAGTTAAGTTTACAAATTCCTAAGAGCTGAGTCACCATGGAGAGGACCCTGCAGGTGTATCCTTGTGGTCTTCTTGACCTAGACTTAGACCTTGTTCTCCTAGACCTCACCCTTCTTGGGTATCCTCTCTCAAAGAAAGCTCTCTTCACTTGGGCAAAAGGAAGATCTTATCTATCAGTCACCAGCTCTTTAAATCAGGTGTATGCCTACTACCACCCACCTCCAGTTATTCTAGGAATGGAGGTAGTAGGAAAAAGATGCCTTGAAGTGGCTTTTGAGGTTGGGGGAGTTGTCTTACTTCCCTCAGGCTACTATAACAAAAATACTGTGAGGTGGGTGGCTTAAACAACAAATAGTTATTTCTCATTTCTGGAGGCTAGGAATTCTAAGATCAAGGCACTGGAAGATTCAATGTCTGGAGGGGGGCTTCTTCCTGGTTCATAAATGGTGATTTTTTTAAAAAAAAAATTATCCTCAGATGTCAGAAAGGGTGAGAGAGCGCTTTGGGCTCTCTTTGAAAAAGACACTGATGTCATTCCTGAAGGGCCACCTTCATTACCTAATCACCTTCCAAATCCTCTGCCTCCTAATTCTATCACATTGGGGGTTAGGATTTTAACAAGTGAATTTGGGCCAAAAACATTCAGTTCATGATAGGTATCCTTTAAAATACTTTATTAAAATACTTGATATAGAAATTTTCCTTGCTTCATAAGTAAGTTCAAGTCATTTCTTAGTCTAAAAATTTTTATCTTAACTATTAGCAAAGTATAAATGCATTTGATTGCATTTTTTATTCCAAAGGAGTTTATCCTGATTTCTTTGGAAGCTGATGTAATTTTGTTCAGAGATCCTGCTGTTTTGTATAGCTGGGGTATTGCAATGCTCTCTCAATAGTCTTGGACAAAATTCAAAATGAGAAGCAGGGGTGGCAGTGACGGTAAGTTAAACACTACCTAGATAGTCAAGACACAAAGCATCATCCCTGGACTATCCTGCTTACAAATCACGTAAGTATTTGGAAGGCATAATGCACTGATAGCATTATCTCACTCCAAGCACTGTTATTAAACATTAACTCTTCTGAGTGCATTGTGAGGAGAATGTTGTAGACATTCCTGCCTTACCAGTTTTTATTAAATGGAATATTCTTTTTTTTTTTTTTTTGAGACAGAGCCTCAAGCTGTCACTCTGGGTAGAGTGCCATGGCATCACAGCTCACAGCAACCTCCAATTCCTGGGCTCAAGCGAGTCTCTTGCCTCCACCTCCCAAGTAGCTGGGACTACAGGCGCCGGCCACAACGCCTGGCCATTTTTTGGTTGCAGCCATCATTGTTGTTTGGCGGGTCCGGGCTGGATTCGAACCCGCCAGCTCAGGTGTACGTGGCTGGCCCCTTTGCCTGTTGAGCCACCGGCGCCGAGCCTTTTTTTTTTTTTTTTTTTTTTTTGAGACAGAGCTGTCACCCTGGATAGAGTACTGTGACATCACAGCTCACAGCAACCTCCAATTCCTGGGGTCAAGCGAGTCTCCTGCCTCCACCTCCCAAGTAGCTGGGACTACACGCGCCCACCACAACACCCTGCCATTTTTTGGTTGCAGCCCATCATTGTTGTTTGGCGGGCTCGGGCTGGATTGGAACCCACTAGCTCAGGTGTACATGGCTGGCGCCTTAGCCCGTTGAGCCACAGGCATTGAGCCTAAATGGAATATTCTTTTTTTTTTTTTTCAGACAGAGCCTCAAGCTGTCACCCCGGATAGAGTGCTGTGACATCACAGCTCACAGCAACCTCTAATTCCTAGACTCAAGCGATTCTCTTGCCTCAGCCTCCCAAGTAGCTGGGACTACAGGCACCCGCCACAACGCCTGGCCATTTTTTGGTTGCAACCATCATTGTTATTTGGCAGGCCCAGGCTGGATTCGAACCTGTCAGCTCAGGCATACGTGGCTGGCACCTTAGCCCGTTGAGCCACAGGCGCTGAGCCTAAATGGAATATTCTTAAGGAATGAGAATTGTTTAAAATGGGAAAAGTGATTAAAATTAAATATCATCCTATAATATGCTTTTCTTTTTTGAGTAACAGGCTTTTAAATTTCCACAGAACCTAAAAACCCAAAGGGGCCATAGCTGTATTGACCCTTTTCTATAGCTATATTAGCAATCAGACACCAATTGTGATTATATGTAAGGACTGCAGAATTTTTATATAGATCACCTAGGGATTGTTATCCACACAGGCCTTATTTCTTTATCCTAAAATATATGAAAGCCTTTTCCTTTGTCCATTGATTAATCTACTTTTTACTTCTATATTCAACAAATAAATATTATTGAGTCTTCTATTGTTAAATTCTTGGAAATATGTATTAAGAAACATATCCTCTTTCTAATCAAGTAATAAAGGGTGAGGGGTGTCTCTTTGTGGTATCTATAAAATGTAGGGCACTAAAACATGATTGTAAGAGGGACTTTACCTAACAGATGCAATCAGTCAATCAGTGTAACCTGGTTTCTTGTACCCTCAATGAATCCCCAACAATAACACACATACATATATATATATATCACTAGAAATGTTGGGAGTGAAGTTTTCATTATAAATTCTATGGCCCTATTGTAGAAGGAAATATTAATTCCATCTCAATTAAGTCAGAATGCTTTGTAAATGAAGGAGACTGCAGGTGGTCCTTGTAAAAGAAGTAAATTGGAAAACAGCACGAAAAAATGAAAATTGAAGGCCTTTTTTCACAGAGCTATCTATCTCAGAACTGGATTTGAAACTGGGTGGATGGGGCTGTGAAGTCCCCACTTTTATGTCAGCAATTAGTGACCTCATTTTTTCTGCCTTACAAATGTTGAGTTTCTGTATAATATTTTATTGGAAAAAAAATTATTTTGGTTAAGAATGGCTTTTCTAGATTCTTAGCTTCATTGCGTCCTTTTTGTGTTATATTACAGTAAGGTAAAGTATGTTTCTTTCAAGCTTTATCTAATTTTACTCATCAATGGTCCAGAAGTTTTCAGTACAATGATTCATTCTTTGGCATTTTCTGCAAATTCTTTTTTTTTTTTTGAGACAGAGCCTCAAGCTGTCACCCTGGATAGAGTGCTATGGCATCATAGCTCACAGCAACCTCCAATTCCTGGGCTCAAGCAAATCTCTTGCCTCTGCCTCCCATGTAGCTGGGACCACAGGCGCCCACCACAATGCCTGGCCATTTTTTGGTTGCAGCCATCATTGTTGTTTGGCGGGCCCAGGCTGGATTCGAACCTGCCAGCTCAGGTGTATGTGGCTGGCGCCTTAGCCCGTTGAGCCACAGGCGCCGAGCCATTTTCTGCAAATTCTAATCTCATATTCCTTTCATCCTCTTCAAAGGGAATGTAGAAAGTTAAAGTAGGATATATTTTTTAATAATGGCAATGTTTTACTGTTGTTTTGAAATTTTATGTGTTTATGCTTATAAGAAACAAGATAATAGGAGAAAGTCAAAGTTAATAGGACAACCAAGCATTTAAAATTTTTTTTACTGTAACTATTTTAAAAGGAAGATTTTTTTTTTCCCAAATGCTTTCTATATATTTCTGCTTCTTTAAGCCTTCTACATAGGATATATTTAAACCTTTTTTGTTACCCAGGGTTATCAAATACTAAGACAAATTAGGCCCTTTACTTAATTTTGTGTCTGCTTCTTACTCATTTTTACTACTCCAAAGCTTTTTTTTTTTCTTTCTGTCCTTAGTGAATTTCTAGGCAAAAATATAATGACTCTTTATCTATTTTTGTTAATGTTGATGTAGAGCAGAAAGAAGTATAAATCATTGGAAATTAAGAACAGGGAAGGGGTAGGAAACAAGGAGTAAAAACTTACCTAACTAGTACATGAACACTATTCAGGTAATGGGCACACTTATAACTCTATCCAAAGCATTATAAAACCTATTTATGTAACAAAAGTATTTGTGTTCCTTTAATGTTCTCAAATAAAAACATTTAAAAAATTGATGCTGAGGCTATTAAAGACAAATGATAACAGAAAAGATAAATGAATAAATGCTATCTGCTGAATTTTCCTGTTGTTTTCAACACATTTTTATTTGAACTCTTTGTTTTAGGTTATTTTATGTCATTAAGTCATAGATTAAATTAGTTATATTTTTTATTCTATCTTTTATTCTTAGCATTAACCTTTTTATGTCAACATTTTTGTAATATTTTTTCTTTTAACTTATTAATTTACAACATAATATTAACTATGAGTTTAACAAACTAGTTTCTATCATTACATTTAATATCACTTCAGTAAAATAAAATCAAGCTCAGATTAGATCTTGGCATATACATTTTCCTACAAAAATTAACTTATAGTATTTATTATTATAGTCATCAATACTTTGTAAGTGACACTTATTTTGATTCTTAACCCAATTTGAAATTTATTTCCTAGGAAGATTTTTCTCATATACCATTTTTATTAAATTTTTTTTAATTAAATCATAGCTGTGTACATTAATGCAATCATGGGGTACAATGTGCTGGTTTCATACACAATCTGAAATATTTTCATCAAACTAGTTAACGTAGCCTTAGTGGCATTTTCTTACTTATTGTGTTCAGACATTTATATTCTGCATTTAGTAAGTTTCACCTATACTCTTCTAAAATGCACTGTAGGTGTGGTCTCACCAATTACCCTCCCTCCACCCAGCCTTCCTCCCCTCCCTTGCCCTTTTCCCCATATTCTTGTGCTATAGTTGGGTTATAGCCTTCATATGAGACCTTTAAATTAGCTTCATAGTAGGGCTGAGTACATTGGATACTTTTTCTTCCATTCTTGAGATACTTTGCTAAGAAGTATATGTTCCAGCTCCATCCATGTAAGCATGAAAGAGGTAAAGTCTCTATCTTTCTTTAAGGCTGCATAGTATTCCATGGTGTACATATACCGTAATTTATTAATCCATTCCTGAGTCGATGGGCATTTGGGCTTCTTCCATGACTTAGCAATTATGAATTGGGCTTCAGTAAACATTCTGGTTACTGAACAAATATCTTTGTTATAAAGTTATTTTTTGTTCTTCTGCATATATACCTAGTAGAGGAATTATAGGATCGAATGGCAGGTCTATTTTTAGATCTCTAAGTATTCTCAAAACATCTTTCCAAAAAGAACGTATTAGTTTGCATTCTCACTAGCAATATAGAAGTGTTCCCTTTTCTCCACATCACGCCAACATCTCTGGTTTGGGGATTTTGTGATGTGGGCTAATCCTACTGGAGTTAGATGATATCTCAAAGTAGTTTTGATTTGCATTTCTCTGATGATTAAAGATACTGAGCATTTTCTCATATGTCTGTTGGCCATGTGCCTATCTTCTTCAGAGAAGTTTCTCTCAAGTCTTGCCCACCCTGAGATGTGATCATTTGTTCTTTTCTTGCTACTACTTTTGAGTTCTCTGTGGATTCTGGTTATTAAACCTTTGTTGGAGGCATAACCTGCAAATATCTTCTCCCATTCTGAGGGCTGTCTGCTTGCTTTACTTACTGTGTTCTTGGCTGTACAGAAGGTTTTTAGTTTGATCAGGTGCCATTAGTATATTTTTGATGTTGATTCAATTGCCCTGGGAGTCCTCCTCATAAAATATTCACCCAGGCCAATTCCTTCATGAGTTTTCCCTGCACTTTCTTCTAGTATTTTGATAGTTTCATGTCTTAAGTTTAAATCTTTAATCCAGTGAGAGTCTATCTTAGTTAATGGTGAGAGATTTAAGTCCAGTTTCAGTCTTCTACAGGTTGCCAGCCAGTTTCACCAAGCACCATTTGTTAAATAGGGAATCTTTTCCCCATTGAATGTTTTTATTGGCTTGTCAAAGATCAAATAACGATAAGTAGCTGGATTCATCTCTTGGCTCTCTATTCTGTTCCATACATCTACCTGTCTGTTTCGGTGCCAGTACCATGCTGTTTTGATCACTATCGATTTATAGTATAGTATGAGGTCTGGTAGTGTGATTGCTCTGCTTTGTTTTTATTTCTAAGTAATGTCCTAGCTATTTGAGGTTTTTTCTAATTCCATATAAAATGAATTATTCTTTTTTGAGATCTTCAAAGTATGACAATGAGCTTTAATAGGAATTGCATTAAAATTGTATATTGCTTTGGGTAGTGTGGACAATTTAACAATGGTGATTCTTCCAGGCCACGAGCATGGTACGTTTTTCATTTGTTAACATGTTCAGCTATTTCTTTTCTTAGAGTTTCATAGTTCTCTTTATAGAGATCTTTCACATTTTTTGTTAGGGTAACTCCCAAATCTTTGATCTTCTTTGGCTCTACTGTGAACGGAGTAGAGTGCTTGACTGTTTTTTCAGCTTGGCTATTATTGGTATATAAAAGGCTTCAGATTTGTAAGTGTTGATTTTGTAACCTGAGACACTGCTGTATTCCTTGATCATTTCTAAGAGTTTTGTGGTAGAATCCTTGATATTTTCCAGGTATACAATCATATGCGAAGAGTGTAAGTTTGAACATTCTGACCTTATATGAATACCCTTGATTGCCTTTTCTTCCCTAATTGCAATGGCTAAGACTTCCATTACAATGTTAAGGAGCAGTGGAGACAATGGGCAACTTTACCTGGTTCCTGATCTGAGTGGAAATGATTTCAATTTAACTCTATTCAATATGATGTTGGCTGTGTGTTTGCTGTAGATGGCCTCTATCAGTTTAAGAAATGTCCCTTCTATACCCATTTTCTTAAGTTCTAATCATGAAGGGATGCTGGATATTATCAAAAGCTTTTTCTGCATCAAAGGAGAGGATCATATAGTCTTTGTTTTTTTAATTTGTTTATGTGATGAATTGTGTTTATAGATTTACATATAGTGAATCATCCTTGAAACCCTGGGATAAAACCCACTTGGTCATGGGGTATAATTTGTTTGATGTGTTGCTGGATTCTGTTTGTTAGGATCTTGTTGACTACTTTTGCATCAATATTCATTAGTGATACTGGTCTATAATTTTCTTTTCTTGTTGTGTTTTTTCCTGGTTTGGGGATCAAGGTGATGTTTGCTTCATAGAAAGTGTTGGATAGTATTCCTTCTTTTTCTGTATTTTGGAAAAGGTTGAGTAATATGGGTACTAATTCCTCTTTAAAGGTTTGGTAGAATTCTGAAGTGGAGCCATCTGGTTCCGGGCTTTTCTTTTTCGGGAAATTTTGTATAGTTGATGCTATTTCAGAACTTGATATAGGCCTGTTCAACATTTCCACTTCATTCTGGCTAAGTCTTGGAAGGTGGCGTGCTTCCAAGTATTGGTCAATTTCCTTCAGATTATCATATTTCTGAGAATAAAGTTTCTTGTAATATTCATTAAGGATATTTGAATTTCTGAGGAGTCTGTTGTTATTTCATCTTTACTATTTCTGATTGATGAAATGAGAGATTTTACCTTTTTTTCCTGATTAGGTTAGCAAAAGGTTTATCTATTTTATTGACCTTTTTAAAAAAACAACTTTTTGATTTATTCATCGGTTGTATAATCTTTTGTTTTCAATTTCATTTACTTCTGCTCTAATTTTGGTATTTCCTTTCTTCTGCTGGGTTTGAGATTGGAATGGTCTTCTTTTTCAGTTGCTTGAGATGTCTCAACTTCCTCTCTTTCCATTCTCTTGAGGAAGGCTTGCAATGCTTTAAATTTCCCTCTTAGGACTGCCTTTGCAGTATCCCAGAGGTTCTGATAATTCATGTCTTCATTGTCATTTTGTTCCAAAAATTTGGTTATTTCCTTCTCAGTCTCGTCTATGTCCCATCTATCATAAGGTTATTTAGCATAAATTTAGCATAAGGTTATTTAGCTTCCATGTTTTTGTATGAGTATCCAGATTCCTGTTGTTACTGAAGTCAACTTTTATTCCATGATGGTCCAAGAAGATGCAAGGAAGAAATCATTTCTGTTCTTCTAAATTTGCTGAGGTTAGACTTGTGCCGTAAGATGTGATCAATTTTGGAGTATGTTCTGTGGGCTGCTGAGAAGAATGTGTATTCAGTTTTGTTAGGATGAAATGTGCTGTACATGTCTGTTAAATCAAAATGTTGAAGGCAGTGCCTGTGGCTCAAAGGAGTAGGGCGTTGGCCCCATATGCTAGAGGTGGCAGGTTCAAACCTAGCCCCAGCCAAAAATTGCAAAAAAAAAAATCCAAATGTTGAATGGTTAAGGTTAAATCTAAAATTTCTTTGCTTACCTTCTTATTGGAGGATCTATCCAACACTGTAAAAGGAGTGTTAAAATCTCCTACTATTATGGAGATGAAGGAAATCAAATTGCTTATGTCTGTTCAAGTCTCTCTTATAAATTGAGGTGCATTCTGGTTGGGTACATAAATATTAATAATTGAAATCTCATCATATTGAGTATTACCCTTCACAAAGATGAAGTGTCCATCCTTATCCTTCCTTACTTTTTTGGTTAAAGACCTATTGTATCGCGAATAAAATTGCAACACCTACTTTTTTCTGCTTTCCATTTGCCTGAAATATAGATGAGCATCCCTTCACTCGGAGTCTATATTTATCTTTTAAGATAAGATGAGATTCTTGTATGCAGCAGAAATCTGGCCTGAGTTTTTGTATCCAGTTAGCCAGCCTGTGCCTCTTCATTGGACAATTTAAGTCATTCACATTAATTGAGAATATTGATAAGCCTGGTAGAATTTGGGGTATCAAGTTTTTCAAAAGTCCAATGGACATTTTTAATCCTTTTGCCACTGTGGAAGTTGGAATTTGATCAAAAGTTTCTGAGTGAGTTTACTTTTATGATGGAGGATTGTGCTGATCGTTATGGAGGATAGGCCTGAGAACATCCTGGAGAACTGGTTTAGTTATGGCAGATTTTTTCAACATGTGAATATGATTAAAGTATTCAATTTCTCCATCAAAATGAAACTCAGTTTAGCTGGTTATAGGATACTGGGTTGAAAGTTATTTTGTTTTAGGAGATTAAAAGTTGATGACCACCTTCTCCTAGCTTGAAAGGTTTCAGCAGAGAGATCTGCAGTTATTCTAATACTCTTCCCCTTGTAGGTGATGATTTTCTTACGTCTGGCTGCATTCAAAATTTTCTCCTTCATATTAACTTTAGTGAAGTTAATTATGATGTGCCTGCTGCATGTCTTATTCGAGTTGAGTCGTGCTGGGGTTCTGAAACTATCTGCTATCTGAATTTCATAATCTCATGATGAAGAACCTCTGTGTCTTGCAAAGCCACTTCTTCGCGTTCAGGTTTATTAAATTTTTTGAAGTTTAGATGATCACATTTTCTTTAGTGTTACAACTGGTTCTATAAAAGCAGTTTATTTTTTATTTTGACATAGATAATGTTCAATAAATAAGGAATATAACTAGCATATGACATCATAATTTTGATAAGTCTCGTTTTTTTTTTTTATAGAGATCAAGTCTCATTTTATCGCCCTCGGTAGAGTGCCATGGCGTCACAGCTTACAGCAACCTCCAACTCCTGGGCTTAGGTGATTCTCTTGCCTTAGCCTCCTGAGTAGCTGGGACTATAGGCACCCACTATTTTTCTGTTTGCAGCTTGGCCGAGGCCAGGTTTGAACCTGCCACCTTCCGTATATGGGGCTGACGCCCTACTTGATGAGCCACAGGCGCCACTCAAGTCTCATTTTTTTATATAGAGAAAAATCAAATTTCTTATCCAATAATTTTTTTTTTTTTTTTTTGAGACAGAGCCTCAAGCTGTCACCCTGGATAGAGTGCTGTGGCATCACAGCTCACAGCAACCTCCAATTCCTGGGTTCAAATGAGTCTCTTGCCTCTGCCTCCCAAGTAGCTGGGACTACAGGCTCCTGCCACAATGCCCAGCCATTTTTGGTTGCAGCCATCATTGTTGTTTGGCAGGTCTGGGCTGGATTCGAACCCACCAGCTTAGGTGTATGTGGCTGGCGCCTTAGCCTGTTGAGCCACAGGCACCGAGCCTTCTTATCTAATAATTGACAGACTATACAGTTTTGAGTCTTTTCTCCATATTGATTCATTTAAGAAATTTGGAGCCATTAATTTTACTAGAACCAAAAGGAAGAGAAAAACAGAAGGTACTCAGTAATATATTTAGTTATATTGGGAAAATAAGGAGCATCCTTACCCAATTAAAATGTCAGGAACCAAATATAATTCACCCTTTATAATACTATGCTAGAGTACATAGTAACATTTCATTGCAGGAAAATTATCTGTCACTATGTTTAATATAGAAGCAAGATATATAAATCCTAATCTAGAGAAGAAAACTGCATAGTTTGGGCCCAGGAAATCTGCCTTGATATGGGGTGGTTACTTTTTAGATAAAAAATCCTCTCTAAAAATATTCTCTAAACATATTACAATTCTTTTTTTTTTTTTTTTTTTTTTTTGTTGGGGATTCATTGAGGGTACAAGAAACCATGTTACACTGATTGCATTTGTTAGGTAAAGTCCCTCTTACAATCGTGTTTTGCCCCCAAAAGGTATGGCACACATCAAGACCCAACCCCCCTCACTCCTTCCCTCTCTCTGCTCTTCCTTTCCCCACCCCTCCCCCTTATTCTTTCTCTCTCTGCTCTTATAAAATTCATTTTTAAGTAAGTACTTTAAAAGAACTGATGGTTTTCTCTTCCTCATTCCTTAATAGTCCTAGTTCTTTCTTTCTTGCCTAAGCCAATTTACATAGCAAATTTTATTTTATTTTTTTTAATTAAATCATAGCTGCATACATTAGTGCAATCAAGGGGTACAATGTGCTGGTTTCACATACAATCTGAAATGTTTTCATCAAACTGTTTAACATAGCCTTCATGGCATTTTCTTTCCTTTTTTTGTTTTCCAGTGGTAAGATGGAATTTATTTACAGAAAAGAATACAGAAAACACTAAAGCTCCCGGTAGAGAGAGAGAACTTAAGTGGGGAGAGAAAAATCTCTCTCCGTTTCTCTCCCGGTCTTTTCCCGTCCCCCCGTTTAGGCTTTTAGTCTGGGGGTATATATAGGTGTATGGGTTCCTTGGCCAGGAAACGAATGAACACAGTCCCTTCCGCCAGGGGCTAAGGTAAATGAACGTATCAATGAACAAACACAGTCCCTTCCCCGGGGCAGAGTGAATGAATGTATCAATGAATAGACACAGTCCATTCATGAAATTGAGGCCTAGGGGAAGGTCTATTTTTAGATCTCTAAGTACTCTCCAAACATCCTTCTAAAAGAAACGTATTAGTGTGCATTCCCACCAGCAGTGTAGAAGTGTTCCCATTTCTCCACATCCACACCAACATTTCTGGTTTTGGGATTTTGTCATACGGGCTAATCTTACTGGAGTTAGGTACTATATCAAAGTAGTTTTGATTTGCATTTCTCTGATGATTAAGGATGGTGAGCATTTTTTTCATGTGTCTGTAGGCTGTGCGCCTGTCTTCTTCAGAGAAGTTGCTCTTCAAGTCTTTTGCCCACCCTGAGATGGGATCACTTGTTCTTTTCTTGCTAATACTTTTGAGTTCTCTGTGGATTCTGATTATTAAACCTTTGTCGGAGGCATAACTTGCAAATATTTTCTCCCATTCTGAGGGCTGTCTGCTTGCTATACTTATTGTGTTCTTGGCTGTACAAAAGCTTTTTAGTTTGATCAGGTCCCAGTAGTGTATTTTTGATACTGCTTCAATTGTTTGGGGAGTCCTCCTCATAAAATCTTCACCCAAACCAATTCTTTGAAGAGTTTCTCCTGCATTTTCTTCTAATATTTTGATAGTTTCATGGCTTAAGTTTAAATATTTAATCCAGTGAGAGTCTCCCTTAGTTAATGGTGAGAGGTATGGGTCCAGCTTTAGTCTTCTACAGGTTACCAGCCAGTTCACCCAGCACCATTTGTTAAATAGGGAGTCTTTTCCCCACTGAATGTTTTTAGTTGGCTTGTCAAAGATCAAGTAACAGTAAGTAGCTGGATTCATCTCTTGGTTCTCTATTCTGTTCCAAACATCTACCTCTCTGTTTTTGTGCCATACCATGCTGTTTTGATCACTATCAGTTTATAGTAGAGTCTCAGGTCTGGTAGCGTAATTCCTCCTGCTTTGTTTTTATTTCTGAGTAATGTCTTGGCTATTCAAGGTTTTTTCTGATTCCATATAAAATGACGTATTATTTTTTCAAGATCTTTAAGATATGACAATGGAGCTTTAATAGGAATTGCATTAAAATTATATATAGCTTTGGGTAGTATAGACATTTTAACAATGTTAATTCTTCCCAGCCATGAGCATGGCATATATTTTTATTTGTTAACATTTTCAGCTGTTTCCTTTTTTTTTGAGACAGAGCCTCAAGCTGTCGCCCTGGGTAGAGTGTCGTGGCATTACAGCTCACAGTAACCTCCAATTCCTGGGCTCAAGTGAGTCTCCTGCCCCTGCCTCCCAAGTAGCTGGGACTACAGGAGCCCGCCACAACACCCGGCTTTTTTTGTTTGGGTTGCAGCCGTCATTGTTGGTTGGCAGGTCCAGGCTGGATTCGAACCCGCCAGCTCAGGTTTACATGGCTGGCGCCTTAGCCCGCTGAGCCACAGGCGCCAAGCCAGTTTTTCAGCTATTTCTTTTCTTAAAGTTTCATACTTCTCATTATAGAGATCTTTCACATCCTTTGTTAGGTAAACTTCCAAATATTTCATCTTCTTTGGCACTACTGTGAAAAGAATAGGGTCCTTGACTGTTTTTTTGGTTTGGCTGTTGTTGGTATATATAAAGTCTATCAGATTTATGGGTGTTGATTCTGTAGCCTGAGACATTGCTGTATTCCTTGATCACTTCTGAAAGTTTTGTAGTAGAATCCCTGGTGTTTTCCAGATATACAATCATATCATCTGCAAAGAATGAAAGTTTGATCTCTTCTGACCCTATGTGGATACCCTTGATCGCCTTTTCTTCCCTGATTGCAATGGCTAAAACTTCCATTACGATATTGAAGAGCAGTGGAGACAAAGGGCAACCTTGCCTAGTTCCTGATCTAAGTGGAAATG
>CAUYON010004542.1:0-20929 GCA_963573935.1 Arctocebus calabarensis | reverse complement strand
AATAATATTGTCATCCAACCTATAGATTTTATTCAAATTTCACCAATTGTCCCAGTAATATCATTTATAGTGGAAAAATATCCTGGGTCATGCTTTGCATTCCATTGTCATGGCTCTTCAATCTCCTTTGTCTGGAGCAGTTTCTCTGTCATTCTGTCATTCTTTTATTTTTTCTCTTCTGAGATAGGATCTTACTCTGTTGCCCAGGCTAGAGTATGATGGCGTCATCATAGCTCAGTGCAACCTCAAACTCCTGGGCTTGACCAATCCTGCTGCCTCAGCCTCCTGAGTAGATGGGACTATTAAGTGTACACCAGCATTTGTATGTTTAGTAGAGATAAGGGTCTCACAATGTTTCTGATGCTGGTCTTGAACTCCTGCCCTTGAGAGATCCTCCTGCCTCAGCCTTCAAAAGAGCTGGGATTACAGGCACAAACAGGCACCCAACCCAGAAGTTATTTTTAAAAACATTTACCTAGTCATTCATTTTTTTTTTTAAAGAATGACTTTCATTTTGTCACCCTCGGTAGAGTGCTGTGGCATCAGCTCAAACTCTTGGGCTCAAGCGGTTCTCTTGCCTCAGCCTCCCAAGTATCTGGACACAATGCCTGGCTATTTTTTTGGTTGTAGTTGTTATTGTTGTTTGGCAGGCCTGGGCCGGGCTGGGTTGGAACCCACCAGCTCTGGTGTATGTGGCTGGCACCTTAGCCGCTGAGCTACAGGTGCCGAGTCGACCTAGTCATTCTTTTTTTTTTTTTTTTTTTTGTAGAGACAAAGTCTCACTTTATAGCCCTGGGTAGAGTGCCATGGCGTCACACTGCTTACAGCAACCTCCAGCTCTTGGGCTTAAGCGATTCTCTTGTCTCAGCCTCCCTAGTAGCTGGGACTACAGGCGCCACAGTGCCCGGCTATTTTTTTGTTTTGCAGTTCGGCCGAGGCCGGGCTTGAACCCGCCACCTTCGGTATATGGGGCCGGTGCCCTACTCGCTGAGCCACAGGAGCCGCCCGACCTAGTCATTCTTAACGGTGGCTTATTCCTTTCCCATCTTTTTGATTCCCTCTCTTATGTCCCTAGCCATTTTTAATTTGCCTACTTTATAGTCTATTATTTTAAAGTTTGTGTGCTATATCATCTGATTTCCTGGGAGAAAACTTGTGTGGTTTCTGCTGAAATAGTGAATTGTTTGTGTTTTCAGATTTGGAGCTATAAGCTCATCTTGAGTGTGATTTGGTCTGAGAACACCATAAAACCTTTGGCTGAGAATGAATTTCTCCAAAGAGAATTGACATTTTATTCCCCAAACCAGGGTCCTCAAACTACAGCCCGCAGGCCACATGCAGCCTGCCAAGGACATTTATCTGGCCCACTGGGTGTTTTGCCGCCACTGCTGTCTGGCTTAGCAGCTGACTAGTCCCAGGCCGCTGTGCGCATGTGTGGAATGTGCACCGCACTCTCCAACTCCCCTCCTTCTCTTTGTCTCTCCACAACTCCTCCCAGTCTTGGGTGAGACTGAGACTCATGATGGGACGAGTCACAAGCTTGCTTGTGCAAAGCCTGCTGCTGCCTGAGGACCAGGTAAGAACAAGTTAGGATTTTTTTTTTTTTGAAGTTAGGAGGTCTATTTTTTTTTTTTTATTTTGCAGTTAGTAGGGCCTTTTTTTGTAGTTAAGGGGGGGGCTTTTTTCTGAAGTTAGGAGGTCTTTTTTTGCAGATGGGGGTGCCTTATTTTTCATTTTAAATATTGTATTTGTATTTGTTTCTGTTTTTTTTTTACTTCAAAATAAGATATGTGCAGTGTGCATAGGAATTTATTCATAGTTGTTTTTTTAACTATAGTCTGGCCCGCAAATGGTCTGAGGGACAGCGAACTGGCCCCCTGTTTAAAAAGTTTGAGGACCCCTACCCTAAACCAATGAAAATTGTGACTATTAGACAGTTTGGGCCTATAAACCAAGGACAATCGTTTTACTTTCTCAGTCTGAGGGGTTCCAGACCTCTATTGGAAGAGGTTGAAGTTTGGAATATTTGATAATTGGTGTGAGTTAGTGAAGGCTCCACCCCCTCGGCGGCAGGAGTGCGGGACTCTCCCAGAGAGCCTCTCATGGCAGCCTCAGATGGCCACATTGTTGTACTCATGGCTGTGATTTATTGGGGCAAAGAGCACATGAGGGGAGGTGCTGAGGAAAAGGCACAAGCTTCCAGGGCTCCTCTGCACACAGGATACATTTAATTCCTTCAGCAATGGGCTGTGGCATGTTTTTTCTCCATGTGTGCCATTCAGACTTTTTTTCCTCCCATCATCTATTCCCACCCAGACCTTTCATGTGGAGGCAAGAGACTCGCTTGAGCCCAGGAATTGGAGGTTGCTGTGAGCTGTGATGCCACAGCACTCTATCCAGGGTGACAGCTTGAGCTCTGTCTCAAAAAAAAAAAAAACCCGTTTCCAGCCACAGTTGTCCTGTGGTTGCCTCTGCCTCCTACAGCGGCAGGTCTGCTCTTGGAGGAAATGAAGAAGCCTTTCAGGACCGCAGCTCCTGACTCATGCTGTGCTTTGAATGTGGCCCCTCCTCAATTCAGGTGCTGCCAAGGAGCAGTGCTAAGAGATGAAGCCTGTAAGAGGTGATTAGGCCACGAGGGCTCCTCCTTCATAAATGGGACCAGGTGCCCTTGCACAGGGGCCTGGTGGAGGAGCTTCCTCCTCTCTGGCCCTTCTGCTTTTCACCATGTGGAGATGCAGAAAGAGGGGAAAGACGCCCTGGCGCACCAGACGCCAGGTCTTCATCTTGAACTCTCCAGCCTCCAGGACTGTGGGAAAATAAGTTTTTGTTCTTTGTAAATTACCTGTTCTCATGTATTCTGTTACAGCCGTACAAATGAACTAAGATACCCCACCCAGCTGTGGGCCCACCCCAAGATACCAAGCCAGGAAGAGGGGGGTGCCTGGGTGATAGGTCTGGGAGCAGCCCCCGGGCCCCATGGAGTAGTGCAGAGGGAGAAAAGGCCACGTGAGGAGGGAGAACCCCTGGCCAGACCCCAGTCGCACTAGCTGCTCCAGTGACCATACTGTGCTGGCTCCAAACACACCAGCCGCCAAACTTGAAAGGCAGCGTAATGTGGCATGGCCACCTCACCATTGTGTAGAGGAGGAAGGCCCAGGTCACACGGCTGCCCTTCATGTTCTCTGAAGAGGATGGATGCCCCCCCATGAGTGAGCCCTCACAAGTAAGGGGAGGGCCCTTGCATTTTACTTCTAGGCCACAGTGGGGCTTCCCTATCCACTGGTTCTCAAAGGGCGCTTCCCTGCACCAGCAGCATCAGCGTCATCAGGGAACCAGCCTGGGGCTAATTCTTAGGCCACACCTCAGAAACTCAGATCTGCTGAGGCAGAAACTCTGGGGATGGGCTTAGCAATCAGAGTGTGGTTTTGTTTGGGGTTTTTTTGTTTGTTTGTTTTGAGACAGGGTCCCCAGGCTGGTCTCAAACTCCTGAACAGTGATCTTCCTACCTCAGCCTCCCACATAGCTGGGACCACAGATGCAAACCACCACACCTGGCTTCACGTGCCCTGTGGATGATTCCAAAGCCTGTCTAACAGAGGGCTCTGCCTGGTTTTGTTTAATCACTCAGAGCCAGTGGTTCTCGAACTTAGCACACTGGAATCATCTGAAAGCTCTAACAATACAAAGGCTTGTAAGAGGATTTGGACGTCTCAGGTTTTTTTAGCTTTTTGGTTTTGGCTGGGGCTGGGTTATGAAGCCGCCACTTCTGGTATATGGGGTCGGTGCCCTACTCGATGAGCCACAGGTGCTGCCCAAGTTTGGACTTCTTAATCACTCTTCCCTGCTTCCTGGCACCAAAGCCTGTGCCTTGACCTCTGGGCACCCAGGGCACCCAGATCCATTACATCAGAGGGTTTTACAGCTCTCCAGGTGACTTCAACCTCCAGCCAAGATACACACGTAAGTTTCTGGAAAGCTATAACAGGTGAGCACGTCACTGAAGTCCTTCCCCTCTCATGGCTGTGAGTTTGTGAGCAGCTTGATTTCTGGATAAAGGAGAGGAGGGGGCTCCCAAGTTGCGGTAACAAGAAGAGATGTCATTGTATCGGGTACGTGGTGAGAAATACGTGTGTTCAAGGGTGTGTGAGAGCACACATGAAGGTTATTTCCTTTAGTGAATACACTTTTCACTTCAGTGTTGAAGAAAAAAGTCTCATTGACAATACAGGTGGCCCTGGCCCTGGTTCCTGGGACTCCTCTATACTTCCTCCGCCATTTATATAAAAAGGTTTAGCCCCAGCCACTTTCTATCCCTATCTTTCTCTTCAGGGTGTGACTCCCACCTGAGGACACAGTCTGCTTAGCACCTGACAGGAGTCCTGGCTGACCAGGAAGGGGGAATGGTCACAGGGTCACCCGTTCCTTCCTCCCTTCCCCGGCTTGCCCACTCCCCATCTCCAGCTTCCATAAGGAATAATGGCAAACACCTAGCTCCAGCTTTGTCCCTGCGGCCCTGCCTGCAGGGAGGGAGCTGAGGAGCAATGAGGGGTGGGGCTCACCTAACAGCTACTGGTGGAAGTGCCTGGCCGAGCTCATCGTCACAAGGTAGGCACCTAACTGCAAGGTGGGAGTTGCACACCCATCTTACAGATGGGGAAACAGTCTCAGAGACTCTTAGCCAGTGAGAGGTGGGGCAGAGATGCCCGGCTCTACCTCACCGTGTGGACAGATTTTTATTTGTAGAGACAGAGTCTCACTTTAGGACCCTCGGTAGAGTGCTGTGGCATCACACAACTCACAGTAACCTCCAACTCCTGGGCTTAAGTGATTCTCTTGCCTCAGCCTCCTGAGCAGCTGGGACTACAGGTGACTGCCACAACGCCCGGCATTTTTTTTTGTTGTTGCAGTTGAGCCAGGACTGGGTTTGAACCTGCCACCCTTGGTATGTGGGGCCGGTGCCCTACTTGCCGAGCCACAGGCGCCGCCCTGTGTGGTCAGATCTTGAGCCCAGAAAGAGGCATCAGGGCATAAACACTGCCTCTTCTTCCTTTCTCCACATGCTGTGCTTTTTTTTTTTTAATTGAGACAGAGTCTCACCTTGTCATCCTGGGTAGAGTGCTGTGCCGTTACAGCTCACAGCAACCTCAAACTCTTGGACTCAAGCAATTTTCTTGCCTCAACCTCCCTAGTAGCTAGGACTACAGGTGCCCGCCACAAGGCTTGGCTATTTTTTTTTTTGTTTAGCAGGCCTGGACCAGGTTCAAACCCACCAGCCCTGGAGCATGTGGCAAGCACCCTAACCACTGAACTCTGGGTGCCCAGCCACATGCTGTGCTGCTGACAGGATTGCAAGTTCTCCACACTGACTTCCCGAAACAGCGGAGCACTGCCTCCCACCACACGCTGGACTTGTGGATGAGCAATGCTGTGCTCCACCTGTCTGTGGCCCTCAGGTGACAAACGTGGACCTGCAGGTCAGCACAGGTGAAGCCTCAGACCCTTAGTCATGTGGCGTGGGGTGGGGACTTCTGATCCTGAAGGGCCCTTTCCTGCAAGTCTGAGCCAAGAGTACCTTCACCCCCCTCATCCTCAGTTTCTCTGTCTGTCTGTAAAGTGGGAATAACAGGGGCATGATGATGAGCTCAGTCAGGACCTGGCACGTAGGGCGTACTCCATCCACAGATGGCCCTGTTCCTTGGCCAAGCAGTGGGGAGGGCTGGGAAGTGGCCAGACCAGAGACTCAGCAGCTCCGCGGGCAGCTGCCCAGAGGCGTCTGCAGCACTTTCTCCAGATAAGTTGGTCATAGGACTGAGGTTTGCTGACACCAGAGCTGTGTGAGCTGGAGGCAAGCCAGCAACAATGATTAAAAATACCACACTGCTGGGGCAGCGCCTGTGGCTCAGCGAGTAGGGTGCCGGCCCCATATACCGAGGGTGGCGGGTTCAAACCTGGCCCCGGCCAAACTGCATCAAAAAATAGCCAGGTGTTGTGGCAGGCGCCTGTAATCCCAGCTACTCGGGAGGCTGAGGCAAGAGAATCGCCTAAGCCCAGGAGTTGGAGGTTGCTGTGAGCAGTGTGACGCCACGGCACTCTACCCAGGGTGATAAAGTGAGACTCTGTCTCTACAAAAAAAAAAAAACAAACCCCACACTGCGAATGCAAAGACAATAGGAAATGGCTCATCCACTGGTTACAGTAAGGAAAATACATAGGCAAATGTACAATTAGGGGGACAGAAGGAAGGTGTGTTGGATCTTGTGATGGGTGGGATAATGGAAGGGGGTCTTGCTGCTTTAATTTTTTTTTTTTTTTGTAGAGACAGAGTCTCACTTTATCGCCCTGGGTAGAGTGCCGTGACGTCACACTGCTCACAGTAACCTCCAGCTCTTGGGCTTAAGCAATTTTCTTGCCTCAGCCTCCCGAGTAGCTGGGACTACAGGCGCCCGCCACAGCGCCCGGCTATTTTTTTTTGTTTTGCAGTTCGGCCGAGGCGGGGCTTGAACCCGCCACCTTCAGTATATGGGGCCGGCGCCCTACTCACTGAGCCACAGGAGCCACCCTTTAATGTTTCTTTTTTTCAGATTAATATAGGATACTTTCTTTAATGTTTCTAAGTTTTAGAAGTAAATCCTGGTAGATCAGTTTACAAGAGGGGTGGTTCCGCTTCCTGGGAGAGAGCCTCTTCTGCCCCTTCTCTGAGTGAACAGCAGTGGTAGGGTCCTCTCTGAAATGTTGGTGGAGATCAATGAACAGCATCCATTCCCTTCAGCCAAGATGAAATAAGCACCTACTGTGCGTGTGCCAAGGGCCCCTGCTCAGCACATGGACAGGACCTCACTGTCCCTGGTTCTGTGACCTTGTGGTGCCCCTGGGCACACTGCCTTCCCCCACCCGAGTTCACTGAGCACCCAGCACGGGCGGGGCCTGCACCGAGCACTTGGCACGTGTAACTTGTGTCTCTTTCTCATTTAGCAAGTTTCTGTTGAGTCCCTACTAAGTGCCAGGACCCATCCCTGGCTCTGGAACCCAGAGGTAGAGCAAGTCACTGCCCTCCTGGACTTGGTCATTCTATGAAAGACAGCAGACAGACAGGGGTATGTGATAATTCCAGACAGGGCCACATGCAAGGAGGACTCTGCGACAAGAGGATCTTCTAGCAAGAGAGAAAGCAGTGGGCAGAGGTGGCCCTCATTCAGTGTGGGTGGGAAGGGTGTCCCTGGGAGGTGACGCTGCTGGGGCCTGCGTCCCATGCAGGAGCCACCATGTGACGAGCCCAGAGCAGGTGCTGGGCTGCTGCAAATGCCAGGGCCCTGAGCAGACAACGCATGTGGGCACATGGTATTGTCATGAGCCCTTTCTCTGGAGACCAGAAATGCAGTTGTGGTGTTGAGGCTGTGAGGACGACAGCGGGGATAGCGCGGAGAAGCCTTGCCAAGGGCCACCTGCAGGCTAGGGGAAAGGGTTGGATTTGACTTCAGTACTCCCTGGAGTAGTGAAGGGTTATACAATTCTTTTCACATGGATTCATCACAAAACAGATGTTCCTCTTGGATTTCATGTAAGAGACAACTGTCACCAATACCCATGAAATATGAACATCTGTAAATCCAGGCAGGGCCCCCAGGAGGGTCTGTGAAATGTCAGAGCTGGTTCAACCATCTTGTTTACATCTGAGAGAACTGGTAGCACCAGGGTGGGTGGAGGTGCTGGCTAGGGGATGGGGCTAAGGCTGGGACTCCAGGCTCCTCACCCAACTCATCTTCTTCCTCTGCCCATGTCAGCTTCAGCTGATGGCATGTCTGTATGTCCTTGAATTTTCCAGGTTGGTGCAGCCTGGCGAGGCCATCTGATCCTAAATAGAATGCACTGCAATGAAAACTGGACCCAGGACGTTCGTCATCAAATTGAGTTCAATCTAATGAAAGAGATTCGTGCTCAGAGGATGATTCTCACCGACTAGTCTCTGCCTGATGCTGTGCACACAGCAGCAGGAGCAGCTGGTTGAGCATTTCAGCATTTCCTGTTCTGCTGTTCTGTAGGTTCAGATCACAGGTGATTCGATTTGATTGCTCACATGAAGGCAGACGGAAGAGCCAGCAGGTGAAAGGTAAGGAGTTCAAAGGCCAGTGCGAACCACAGCGGCCAGACCCAGGCCAGGTCCTGTGCTATCGCAGAGTCACTTTTACAACTGGAAAACCCAGCGTAAGCCACGCAATCCTCAACTCCCAACCCCTTCCTGACTCATGGCCTCAAAAAGCAGGGCCACCATTGTCTAGATTCAAATCCACAGACACCCAAATTTACAGATTCTCTCCTTGGAGCCACTGGCTACAGGAAGCCCAGGGCTGTCACCTGACGGGGCCTTGTGAGAAGCTGCCATCTCTTTAGGCTGTGGGCTCACCAGCCCTGAGGGCATCTGCCAATCGGACTCTTATCTCAGCAGAGGGTTGGGCCTGCTGCAAGTGTATTCTCCTTCTGTCTCCTGCCTGAAATCCCGAGTCCCTCTCCCGGTGCTCCTTGCCCACTCTCCTTGGCTGCCTGTGGGGGACCTAGTCTGAGGAACAGCAGGTGGACTAGTGGCCTTCCCTGTGGCATCTGCATACACTGATCCCGTGGCTGGTCCTGCCCACTGAGCCAGAAGCAGGTCTGAGAGCCATCTGACACTGGCTTGGCCTCTGTTTCCTACAACTTCATGTAGCTTGAAACTGTGGCACCATAAGCCAACTCCATGGCCCCTGTGCTTCCCCAGGTCCAGGTGAGCCTTCAAGGTAGTTCAGTAGGGATTCAGTCTCCCAAGGATGAGATCTGTAGACACTGATAGAGGGTGGCCCAGCAGCCCCTCTGACCTGCTGTTGCTGAGTTAAGATCCTGAGGCTTCAAAGAGAACAATGCAGAGGGGGAAAGAGGAAGAGGGGAGGTGGGGCCACAGCCCTCCAGGTGAGGGTAGCTTGCCACCACGGGGATGCTGAGTCAGGACACTGGCCCAGCGCCACCCCTCCATACTGGCCTTCTCCTCTTGGGTCCCAGACGACATTTCACTGTCATCCTCCAATACCAGAAACATCCCTGCTCCTCCAGGCAGCATTCAGCACACGTCTCCCACCCCCAATCTCCACTGGCCATCTCTTCGTTTTGAGGGAGGGGCTCCACTTGAGAACCATCTTGGATATGGGCCTTGGGCCAGTTTGTGAATTTGCTGAACTTGTTGTTTCAATTCTTCCCTCAATTTCAGTCTGCTCACTGCCAAGGAGTAAAATCTACCCCAGCAGCCTCGCCTCCCCCCCACCATTACCTAGTAGTGAGGCTGGCTGCCTTTGGCCCTGTGGGCCTCTATCTCAGGGTGAGGGGCGGTCAGGCCGGCCACAGACTGACTTTGGCCAGTCAAGGAGAAGGGTTTAAACAAAGGTCCTCCTTCCTGACCTTTGGAGTACAGAAGATAACCTCAAGGGGTACACCCCTGGAAGCCTGTGGCCTTGGCCACTGCCTCATCTCACCAGTACAGGTGGACCCCCCTGCGGAGACCTCCCCAGCCAGGTGACAGGCCCTCCCTCTCCTGAGGCTCCGCTCTCTCAGCTGGAGCAGGTGCCTGGGGATGACCAGCAGGCAGGCCCTGAGCAGGTGGAGAGGCCCCACTGTCTGCCTCCCCTTCCTGTGAGTAGGGGGTCTGTGCCAGGGGTAGGTCAACAGAAAGCCCTTCTCTGTTAACTGAAGCCCATTCCTTCGGTTCTGTCCTCCAGAGATTTGCTCCCATGATCAAAATGCTTTTAATTAGACTTTGACTACGTAGAGATGACTATGTGGTCCTCTAAGTCCTTTTTTCTTTATGCCAACAAGCTTCTTAAAGTATCCTGTGGTGGGGTGGGTCCGGTGGTCACAGGGAGCTGTCACAGTCTTGGATTTTCCCACCTCCAAGGGGTTGGCTCCTTTGTTCTCCCTGTTCAGGACATCCAGCCCCTCTCAAAGGCTGTAACCTTAGTTGGACACACCCTGGCAGAGGCACAGATGTAGCAAGAATGAAGGTAATGTTGTGTGAGATTCCCAGGATACTTAAGGGTGAAACACCTGTCATCCTCTCTCTTTCAGGCTCTCCAAGTCAAAAAAGATCAATCCTACTTACCCTTGCCCCGAATGCCCACCCCCCTGGCACACGGTAGATATTCAATTAATTCTTATTGAATGAAAGGTGATTCAGTTTCCCTGTGAGAGGGCTGACCCACTGCAGCACTGCCCACCTGAGAGGCAGTCATGCCTGCACAACACTCTCCTGCCTCCCACACCAGGAATGAAGAAAGTCTCTCCTAGAAATGCCCCCAAGTTGCCCCCAAGAGGAAGGACACTACCCAAAGGTCTGCTGGGATCTCTTGCTGAGAAGAGAAGACTCTGGACGTAAGGTTGAGCAAAGAGCTTTTTATTCAAACGAAGAGGCAAAGGTTTGCACTCAGCCTTCTTCCCTATCAGTCCTCATCTTGTTTTGACATCAGTTGTAGTACTTTCAGTTTAAGGCTAAGCAGAAGAATGTTATGCTGTCAACAGCTGCCACAGAAAGAAGGCCACTGTGTCACTGGCATGAGGGGAAAGGGCTCAGGATATTGGACATGTTACCCACCTAGCCCTGGCTGAGATCCAGCTCAGTGCCTCCCGGAACAGGGCTGATGGATGTGGCTGAGGTCTAGCATGGAGGTGAGTTCGGTGCAAGGAGGGGCACAGTCCACCTCTCTCCCCCAACCTTCCCTTCCAGAGCAGCTGGTCTGCACATAGGATTGGCTTTGGGGCTGAGTACTTCTGAGTACTTCTGCTTTCAGGCCAAGCTGGCCCCTCAGAGGAGCAGTTTTAACCCCAACGTGAAAGGACATTTCTCAAGGGCCATGAGGATTTGCAGGCCCCTCTGGCCTTGCACCTGAACTCAGCACAGAGGCCAATGTTAGAAAACAGTGACAGGAAAACCCTTTTCCCTTATTCTGACTGCTGCCTCCTGACCCCAGGGGGCTGGTCCTGCATTCCTCCCTGGCTCCAAGCTAGTTAACTGTCTCTAGAGCTGACTTGGGCTCCTTATATCAGCACTAAATATTAAAGCTAATGTGGACCAAGAAATGGGGCCTGCAGAATGGGTGTGGAGGCCCCAGCCTTCCGGTTCCCTGTTAGTGCTGGAGTCCTGCCATCACACTGTGGCCTGGACACACTGGAAAGTTTTGAGCAAGATTAGGCCAAGGAGGTTTTGTGAGCACTGGCCCCTCTGAGCAATGCCCCAGACTCTGGGGGTCCCCAGAGTCATCACCCTTCACAGAATGCCTGAGAGTGCTGTCCTCCCTGGCTCTCTCTCCTTTCAGAGTCCGGAGGCTGCACCTCCCAGCACTGACCTTCCCCACTGAACTGGTGCAGCAGGCCCCTTTAGGCCAAGACGCAGGCCCTCTGCCCAGAGCTGGATTAGGGCCCTCACACAGAGGTCTGGCATGGGTGGGCTCTGCCTGGTGCATGTGCCTTCCGCTGATGCCAGCCCGCAGGGGGAACGGGCCAAAGAGAAGAACAGAGGCCAAAGCCGGGGACTGGGGGCAGGGGATCCATTTCTTACACTAAATTGGGATATGAACCCTTCTGTTGGACTTGGTACAGAAACAACCACTGGAGTGGGGTTCAGGAGCACCAGGACCTCTGTTCAGTCCTTCGGTCATGTTCACAGACTCCCCAGGCTCAAATGGGGTGACTAGGGTCCAGGTTATCCTGGTAGAATGTGTGTCTGTCTCTGTCTTCCTGGTTCATCAATCTGCAGGCCCTGGCCATCACTCATCATTTCAGAGAGACAAGATGGGCATCGTCTTGAGAAAACTGGCCTAAAACACACAGGTAGGATTTCTGGTCAGTTCTACCCATGTGTGCTACGGGACACCCTTGGAGAGTTCTCATGGGGGATGTTAGTGAGTTCCCAGTACCTCTAAAGTCCTTCTCCTACCACACCTGTGAGTGGACAGATTTGCAGCCACAAGGTGGGATAGGTCCAAGCTGCCTCCATGAAGATTCCAGTGTCTTTGGAATGGGAGCTAATTTTTGTGCTACCATCCTAACTCAGGTTCATGTCCACGTTGGGCATGTCCCCCTGTGTGTGTGTATAGCTTTCTCTCAAACAGAGCCTGACCCCTTGAAGGTAGATGTGGCAGCCACATCTTCCTCCTAATTTCAATAGGCAGAGGGGGAGCCTTTTCCAGGATTAGACAGGCATCTCAAGGAAGGCCCCGGGAAAACCCTTTGCTGCCCTGGTCAGGCTCCCTTTGCTGGGCAGAGCTGTGAAAGCTGCCCAGTCTCGGAAAACAGCTCCTTCTCAGGAAAGACTCTTCCTAGCAAACTCAGAGAAAGTCTCCCACCTTCCTCTGCTGTCCCCAGGCTACCCTCCCCCCCAAACATGGGCAGTAGGCAAGGGAGGGCCTGAGGGGAGCACTGGGGTGCTGGGAGCGCCGTGCCCATGAGCCCCTACAGCCAGAACCCCAGTAGGAAGGCCAGTGGGCACGCGGCGTGTTGGGTCCACTCCCCACAGCGGCATCTATTCATCTATCACCTCCACAGAGTCCTCGTCCTTCATCTCCTCCGACGGCTCCTCCGTCGTCTCCGTGTACTCGGTGTCCGTCAGCGACGCCACCTGCCGCACCAAGTCCTTATTAATGGGGATCTCTGGCTGACATGGTCTGGAGAAGGGGTTGAACCAGTTCAGGGAGAGGTCCCCACCAAAGGTCTCTTTCACCAACCGCCAGCTGCCTGTGCGCGCCCTGGGTTGATTCTTTCTTTTGAGGCGTTCAATGCCCTGGGGGGAGAACGGGACAGAGAAGGTCAGCATGGTGGGGCCGGGTACCTCCTGCACACAACTCAGGGTCTGCGAGGGCAGAGCCTGCTGGGGCCTAGGTGGGCCCTCGGACGCCCGCAGAGGGCTGCTGCGGGGGATGGTGGGGAGTGGTGAGGAGGAGCACAGTGAGCAGGGCCCGCTTCCCACCACCAGCCCTCCCCTTCCTTCCACAGGCGCAAGCTGGGCACCCATCTGCTGAGACCACCAGCAAGGCTGACCACTCCCACCAGGGTAGGAGCTGAAGGGGTTAAGGGAGAACATGGGATACAAACAGCACACCAGTGAAGAAGCAGATGCACGAGAACTAGTGCCAGCATGCAGCAGGCAGCTGGAGAACACAGGGTGGTCGCGGGAACTTAGGGCTGGGGACAGGCTTGCTCATGCAGTAGACACATCCTCCCACCTCTCCCAAGCTGCCCACTCACCTGGGTGTCGGCTGCGATTCAGCCACCAAGCCTCAGAAGGAGGGTGTTGGAGTGGGGGAGAAGCCCAAAGGAGGTAAAGACACAGCCAGGGCGTCTCTCCAGGCCCACAACACCCTCCTCAGAGGCTTCTGACCACCCCCCTACCCTGGGGCCACTGCTTCTCCATCTCTTCTGGAAGCCAAGGGAAATTTGCTGTGGGTTTGTTGGTTATGGGCACTGCTCTCTCATGTGATTTAAGACCCCTCAGAAAGATCTCTGGGCACCTAGTTCTAGGTTTTCTTTTCTACACAAGGTCCTTACATAATTGGTATAATCCTTTGTTATGCAGAAAGAGAAACTGAGGCACCCATAGTTGGAGACCTGGCCATGCCCTAGGTTAGTTCTTCTCCAGCACTCTTTCTTCCCCCACCATCTCAGAGATTTTCCTCGAATTTCCAAAAAACTCCAAGTTAAAGAATCTGATCTCAAAGTGTCTCTTCATAAGACACTTAATGAATTACAAAGCGAAAAATAGTACCTTTACAATACGGTTAACTACTACTTTGGTCACCTAATGATCAAAGTTAACATCACCAATAATGAAACGTTACCGACACCACATGCCTCCTGATATGGTACACCAAGGACATAACAGCCCAACCGCGTGCTCCTGCCCTAAACGCATGACTTTAATCTGACCTTGAGAAAACATCTAACAGACACAAACAGAAGGAAAAAATCCTGACCTGTAATCTTAAAGGGTCAAATTCGGATGAAAAAGTTTTCGAACCAGATAGCAATATTAACTTACAGCACTGTGACTGCACTAAATGTATGCTTTAAAATGGCTTTTTTTTTTTATTTTAAAGTGAAACCAATTTTTTTTGAGACAGAGCCTCAAGCTGTCACCCTGGATAGAGTGCTGTGGCATCACAGCTCACAGCAACCTCCAATTCCTGGGCTCAAGCGAGTCTGCTGCCTCTGCCTCCCAAGTAACTGGTACTACAGGCGCCCGCCCGGCCATTTTTTGGTTGCAGCCGTCATTGTTGTTTGGCGGGCCCCGGCTGGATTGGAACCTGTCAGCTCAGGTGTACATGAGCCACAGGCACTGAGCCGTGAAACTATTTTCTTTTAAAAAAGAAAGAAAAAGAAAAGGAGTGAAGAAGAAAAAAGAGAAAGAAGACGGTGCAAATATTGGTTTTAACAATGAGGTTATGAATTCTAGGTAGCTGGGTTCTGACCGATGGCTCCATCTTCTAGGCCCCAAAATGTTTTTTTTTTTTTTTTTTTGTGACAGAGTCTCATTTTATCACCCTTGGTAGTGTGGTTTGACGTCATAACTCACAGCAACCTCCAGCTCTTGGACTGATTCTTTTGCCTCAGCCTCCCAGTAGTTGGGACTACAGGCCGCCACCACAACACCCGGCTATTTTTTTTTTTTTATTTTTACATACAGATGTGTTTATTAGGTTTCCACTTTTTGCCTTCGCAGAATTAAAAAGGCTTAAAATTTAACAACAATAACAGTGTTTAAGATAAGGACTAGAAACAACCTCAAAAAGAACAAAAGAAGATAAATACATTCAGAAAAGAAATCAGACAATTCCTGCATTGAAATATTAAGGAATATTAATAATAATAATGCAAAGAAAGTAACATTCACATTGTGAAATAAGAGTATGTCTATTATAGAATGCTTTACTCTGAGGCTCAGTATGGAGTCATCAGTTAACTTCTTATTTTTTTTCCCAAAGGCTCAAAAAATAGACAATATTTATAAATAAAAATAAAAGATAATTTTAAAAAACAGATCATGCCAAATCTTATAGACAATAGAAAAAGTAGAAATAATTCGATAATTATTCAATAATTCCCACTATTTTTTTTTTGTTGCAGTTTGATCGGGGCCGGGTTTGAACCCACCACCCTCAGTATATGGGGCCGGTGCCCTACCCACTAAGCCATGGGTGCCGCCCTAAAATGGATCATTTTATATGATTTAGCCTCATTTAAAAATAAAGGACATGAAAGACAAAGGAAGACTGAGGAACTGTCACAAACTGGAAGACACTAAGTAGATATGTGCAATCCTGGAGATCCGGGGACACAAAAGGACATTGGTGGGACAATGGAGAAATCTGAGTAAGGTCTACAGATGAGTTAGTAGCGCTATGTCAGTAAGGTCCTGGGTTTTTGTATTTGTATTATGGTACTCTAACATGTTTACCTTTGGTGAGGCTGACTAAAGAGTATATGGGAAATCTTTGTACTGTTATTGCCACTTTTTTGTACGTCCAAAATTATTATACAATAGAAAGCTAAAAATTAAAAAAAATCCCAATAATCTTTGAGACACAAAGATTTATGCAATACAAATGTAAACAATGAATTACAAAAATGAAAAGCTGGAAACCATCCGAAGGTCCAATAATGATGGCAAAGTCACTAACTGAACAAAGCAGAACTCTATGCAGCTATTAAAAACATGGCGTTAATACAGTTTTACATGGCATCAGAACACTTCTTTGTGTGGTTACCTTGGGGGATGGAATTTTAGATAATTTGTTTCTTTTTGTAGATTTCTCACACTCTCCAAGTTTTCACCAATGAGCAGATGTTACTTTAATAAGGAGAACCAAAAAGGCTGTTTTAGAAAATGGACTTTGTCGACACAAGTCTTGAGGGACCCTCCTGTGGGCCATGGGCACAGGATGCCACACTGGTCCCTGAATGACCCAGGTCTCCCTTCTTAACAGAAGCAGCAATGGCCAACCGAGATAACTTGCTTTGGGGAGCCTGCGTCCCTTCCTGGGTGATCACCTGTAGGCTGTCAAGAGATCTCCTTTAACTTGATCACATGAGAGCTGGGACATTACCATGTGGCACACCAGGCCACAGAGGAGACACCCATAAATGATAGATTGGCTGTATCCACACTGACTTGGACTCCTCAGTCTTCAGGGCTCCTTGTGAGGAGGGGGGCATTGGTACTGACACTAGGCAGGGGACACAGAGCTTCCAAGAGGCCCTGCTCGTGGCCAAAGCTCAACCGGCTGGTTATGCAGCAGAACTGGATTAAAATGAATGTCTCCTCTCCGTCTAGTGCAAAACCCCCACTCTGCCTGTGCTGAGCTCAAAGTCAGAGGAAAGCTGGGGAGGAATGAAACGAGAACCTGCTTGGTTGCTATTTCTGGCAGGTTCCCAGAGAAGCACTCTTGGACTACACGCAAAAGTATTGAATATACATGATACTTCTATGATGTGCTAAACTCAACAAGGTCATACAGCATCCCAGGGAGAACCTGGCCTGTCTACCAAAGTTCCTCAGCAGTTCAGCAGACGAATGTTAAAGAAGTGTCAACTTTGAGTCTGGGAAGGAGAAAATATTCCAAATGTCTGATGTGTAAGAGGGCCTCGGGGCTGCTTTTGTTGGGTAGGACTCAATTTTGAGTTCTATGTGGAATTAGTGGTGTCCTGACGGCAAAGTTTTTTAGCTTGAGGTTTGCAGAGGAGCAGTAATACCCATGTTAGCTCAAGAGAACACAAACAGTTGATTCCTGGTAAGCAGGCAATGGCTTACACCAGCACCTCTCACAGGGTGGGTGTGACCTCAGCATCTTGGCCCAATTTTGCCTGGGTAACACATGAACTGTGATCTGTGAACAAACCCAGCAACACACCAGAATGGAAGCGTGAGGACTAAGGCTGCAGAGGGAGGCACATATCCAGGCAGGTGCCTGAGGCAGCTGGGACCACAGAACAAGAAGAGGCTGTCTCCCTGCTCTGCACGTCGTCAGATGGAGTGAGAGCCCATGCAAATGTGCCTGTTTGTAGCTGGCCAGATAGCATGTTTCTGTTCATCGTGATTTCACACCTTCAACTGTAGCCCACATGTACATGGGGCCAAGTTTCACAAAACGATACTTATCCTATGATGTATAACGCATATGAAAACTTTCTTTTAAAAAATGCTACTTGCGACTCGGCGACTGTGGCTCAATGGGCTAAGGCGCCAGCCACGTACACCTGAGCTGGCGGGTTCGAATCCAGCCTGGGCCCACCAAACAACAATGACGGCTGCAACCCAAAAAAATGGCCGGGCATTGTGGCGGGCACCTGTAGTCCCAGCTACTTGGGAGGTGGAGGCAGGAGACAGGCTTGAGCCTAGGAATTGGAGGTTGCTGTGAGCTGTGATGCCCCAGCACTCTATCCAGGGTGATAGCTTGAGGCTCTGTCTCAAAAAAAAAAAAAAAAATGCTACTTGCAGGCTCGGTGCCTGTAGCTCAGTCAAGGTAGGGCACCAGCCACATACACTGGAGCTGGTAGGTTTGAATCCAGCCCGGGCCTGCCAAATAACAACTACAACCACAAAAAAAAAAAAAAAAATTCGGGTGTGGTGGTGGGCGTCTGTAGTCCCAGCTACTTGGGAGGCTGAGGCAAGAGAATTGCTTAAACCCAAGAGTTGGAGGTTGCTGTGTGCTGTGATGCCACAGCACTCTACCCAGGGCAACAGCTTGAGACTCTGTCTCAAAAAAAAAAAAAAAGTTCTACTTGCAAACCATGAGCAGTGGTGGCCCATGGTTTGAAAAGCACAGCTGTAACCTAAGGTTTACTAAAGGTATATCATACAGCCAGGCACCATACTTTTGCATTCATTACCCTCCCTGAATCCTCTTATCAACCTTGTGATTTGGATTATCATCCCCATTTTACAGATGAGACAACTGAGACTTAAGTAAGTTACTGTCCAAAGTCATACCTTGGTAGCAGATGTGGTAGTTCGTATCCCAGCAGGGACTTGAACCAACGGCTTAGGCCAGGGCTGAAATGCTCGCTCATCTGACTATATCACCTCAATTGCAAATTCAGGACTTCCTTTAGGTCTATCCCAGAGCATCCGCCTTCTCTCAGTTTTGTGGCAAATGCTCCTCTCCAGTGGCCGCCATTATTTTTTGGATCAGCTCCCCCGGTGTGCACTGTGTGAGGCTGGGGTGGGGGGCTCCCTAGGGGCTGCGCTCTCTGCTTTGCTATGGCAAGCAGCTGCTCAAGTCAGCAAGGAATTCTTTTTTCTGGAGTCTCATTATGTTGCCCTCAGTAGAGTGCTATGGCATCACAGCTCACAGCAACCTTTAAAACTCTTAGGCTTAAGTGATTCTCTTGCCTCAGCCTCCCAAGTAGCTGGGATTTTCTTTTCTTGAGGGAGAGGGTGAAGAAAAGAAGCCAGTTTGAGAACAGACTGGTCAGTGGCTTGTTTCTGTTTCACTATGAATTCTTTATCTTCTAGGATAGTGGTTTTCAACTATCAGGACCTGTATTAAAGAGCCGTGGCATTAGGCAGGTTGAGAACCACTGTTCTAGGAGGTGATCCTGAGGTTAGGCATGTGTCTAAAGCAACTGTCATGTGGTTGAGGTCCTCAGACGGGAAGCAGAGGCCAAGGCACATGCCAGCACCTGGGCTGATACAACGCTGCTGGCTCTAGACTACTTACAGCCACCTCCTCCATCTATTGGCTCCCTGGTGGTCCTCTTCTTTCTCTCTCTCCCTTCTGGGCTGGTTCCTAACCCCAAGGGGCCTTTGGTCCAGAGATAGGCTTGTCTGATGAGATGCACAAGGAGTGCTGGGCAGACTAATGATTTGGCTCCGCTGCAGACTCTCAGTGTTTTCTCGGTGTGCATTGGTTAGGGGGTGGGCCACAGGTCATGAGAGAAGCAGGGCTCGGTGGCTTCTCAGCAGTGGGAGTGCCTGTCCGTCTCACAGTTGGCACTGAGTCCAGTGGCACACAGGACGCACAGCATCAGGGGTTACTGAAGGGTGATTCTCACACTGGAGTGTGTAGCAGAATCACCTAAAGGCTAGTAAAATACAGGCTACTGGGTTCACTCTCAAAGTCAGGTTCAGTAGGTTTGAGGAGGGGCTGAGAATGGGCTCTCTGACAAGTGCCAGCTGCTGCTCCTGGGCTGGGAACCAGGAGAAAACCGTTGACAGGGATTCTAGACAAATCTTTTCTTTTCATGCTCCTTTGATATCTAGGGTGGGACCTCTGCCCTCTACTGGCTGGTTCACCCTTTAAGTTCGTGCACTGCAAGTTTTGAAATAGGAGAAACTTAAATAAAATCCATTAGCATGGCTGGAGGAGCCCAACCCAGCCTTCTGGAGATGAGTTTCTGTGTGAGGTGTTTAATGTTGGTTAATTTACCTCACCCAAAAGGTTTCTGTGTCAGGATGGTGGACTTTAAGTACGCCGCTTCGCCAGGTGAGCAAAAGCTGATAATACTTTGGGCTTTCTCAAGAAGGAAGTATGGTATTACAAAGACAAAGTGGTCTGACTGAAAGGAGACTTGGCATGTGCATTCCCACCCAAATGTACTTTGCTTACACATCACCAAGCCCATGCAAATATGCAGATCTGCTTGCGCCTAAGTCTTTTGCATGTTCAGTCTGGTTTTTTTTTTTTTTTTTTGAGACAGAGCCTCAAGCTGTCACCCTGGATAGAGTGCCGTGGCATCACAGCTCACAGCAACCTCCAATTCCTGGGCTCAAGCGAGTATCCTGTCTTTGCCTCCCAAGTAGCTGGGACTACAAGTGCTTGCCACAACGCCCTGCCATTTTTTGGTTGCAGCCACCATTGTTGTTTGGTGGGCCTGGGCTGGATTCGAACCCGCCAGCTCAGGTGTATGTGGCTGGCGCCTTAGCCTGTTGAGCCACAGGCGCCGAGCCTTCAGTCTGGTTTTTATGACACAAACCTGAAGATGACAGATGGAAAGGAACCTGGGGATCCCCTATTCAACACACAACATCTATATTTTTCATTTCCACTTCTAAGAGCTCACGTTCTGAAAGATTGGCCACTGCGGTTCATTTTCCCATGAGTGCACCATTCAGTGCTGTCAGAACTGCTGTGTCACCTTTGTGCAGAGAGATGTCCTTTTTCATTACATCTAGAAATACTGAGGAGTGTTCAGGGAGCCTTTTCTTCTTGTGTGGACAGCAGGCTGGGAACCAATCACCAAGTTGCAAATGACTGCCACCCTTTCAGTCATGATACTCTCAAAAAAAAGTTATCAGTTTCAACAACTATGAAAACTAATATAGGAAAAACATGGGAAACAATTATTATTATTATTTTTTTTTTGCAGTTTTTAGCCAGGGCTGGGCCACCTCCAGCATATGGGGCCGGCACCCTACTCCTTTGAGCCACAGGCGCCACCCATGGAGTACTCTTATCTTCTAAGTCTAGCGGACTTGAGAGCTGCGGACATTCATTCTTTCCAGCTAAAGGGCTTGTAAAAGCTCAGAGGCAAAATCATACAGGATATCTGAAGGAACCTCTCTCTCTGGGAAAGATAAACACAGTAGGCTCAAGCTTAAATTATGAGTTTCTATTTTTAAGACTCAAAAAAATTCAATGCACCTTCAGCACTATTTACTGCATTTCTTAGAAATTCCATGGGGATGTTACGGAATTAAGATTAAAAGAACCAGGCTCTGGCTCGGCGCCTGTGCCTCAACAGGCTAAGGTGCCAGCCACGTACACCTGAGCTGGCGGGTTCGAATCCCACCTGGGCCTGCCAAACAACAATGACGGTTGCAACCAAAAAAATGGCTGGGCGTTGTGGCGGGCGCCTGTAGTCCCAGCTACTTGGGAGGTGGAGGCAGGAGACTTGCTTGAGCCCAGGAATTGGAGATTGCTGTGAG
>CAUYON010004541.1:0-25510 GCA_963573935.1 Arctocebus calabarensis | reverse complement strand
TGGCGTCACACTGCTCACAGCAACCTCCAGCTCTTGGGCTTAAGCGATTCTCTTGCCTCAGCCTCCCTAGTAGCTGGGACTACAGGCGCCCGCCACAGCGCCCGGCTATTTTTTTGTTTTGCAGTTCAGCTGAGGCCGGGCTTGAACCCACCACCTTTGGTATATGGGGCCAGCGACCTGCTTGCTGAGCCACAGGAGCCGCCCGGTCTTTCTCATTTTTGAGAGAAGAATGTAGTAATGGGTAAGCGGGCTGTACATGCAGTTCACCAAAGTGAATGGTAGATGGGGAGTTTTAGGAGAGCAATTCCACTGATCCTTTTTCACATTAGTATGCAAGAAAATGTAATATTATTCAGCTTGACTGTATGTATGTCTGTAAACATCATATATAATGCATATATGAGAATGTATATTATATATATGTATATATGTTGTACATTAATGTATACAGTCATGGATTACTTAATGACAGGCTTATTTTCTGACAAAAGAGCTGTCATTGTATGAACACCAGAGAGTGGACTTATCCAAACCCAAGTGGCTGAGCTTACAAACACCTAAGCTGTACAGTACAGCCTGTGGCTCCTGAGTTACAAACCTGTACACAGGGCATTACTATAAGGAATACCATGGACAGTTGTAACAATAAGATAAATGTTTGGGTTTCTAAAAATAACTAGATATGGAAAAGGTAGACTATAGATACTGTAGAAAAGATTTTTGACAATGATACACCAGTAGAGACACTTACCATGAGTGGAGCTTGCAGGTCTGAAAGCTGGTGTAGGTGAGTCAGTGAGTACTGAGTGAATGCGGTGCCCAGGATGCACATTCCTGCAGACTTATAAAAATTTTCCACTTAGGCTCAGCGCCTGTGGCTCAGTGGGCTAAGGTGCCAGCCACGTACACCTGAGCTGGTGGGTTCGAATCCAGCCCGGGCCCGCCGAACAACAATGACGGCTGCAACCAAAAAATTGGCCAGGCGTTGTGGCGGGCGCCTGTAGTCCCAGCTACTTGGGAGGCAGAGGCAAGAGACTCGCTTGAGCCCAGGAATTGGAGGTTGCTGTGAGCTGTGATGCCACAGCACTCTATCCAAGGTGACAGCTTGAGGCTCGGTCTCAAAAAAAAAAAAAAATTTTCCACTTAGACTACACTAAGTCTATTAAAAAGTGGTTTTATTTCAATAATTAACCTTAATTGATTCTAACTTTTTGACTTTATAAACTTCATTTTTTAACATAAAAAATTATTTATTTATTCATTATAATTGTTATTTCAAAACGTTAGGGGATGTAAGTGTTCTTGTTACATGAGTGAATTGTATAAAGCTGAAGTCAGGGCTTTTAGTGTGCCTGCCGCCAGAATAGTATATGTTGTACCTCATAAATAAGTTTTAATTCCTCAAATTCCTGCCACCCTCCCACTCTCAGTGTCCCTCATACTACTTTGTGGTCGTATGTGGCATAGTTTAGTTCCCACTTAATAATTAAAGCATGAAGGGCTCATTTTCCATTCCTGCGATCCTTCACTTAGGGTAATATTCTACAGTTTCATCCAAGTTGCTGCAAAAGACATCATTCCGTTCATCGTTATGGCTGAGTAGTAACCATGGTATATTTTCTTTATCCACGCATCAAGTAATAGAAACTTAGGTTGATTCCATATTTTTGTAATTTTGCATAAGCATTCATGTGCAAGTGGCTTTTTCATATAATGACTTCTTTTCCTTTGGGAAGAAACCTAGTAGTGGGATTGCTGCCACAAACGTTAAGTCTACTATTAGTTCTTTGAGGAATCTCCATATTGTTTTCTGTAGAGGTTGTACTAATGTGCAGTCCAATCAATGATGGGTAAGCTTTTCTTTTTTCATCACATCTCTGCCAACATCTATGTTTTTAAATTTCTAATGGCTATTGTGATAGGAGTAAGGCTATTGTGAGTTTGAGCATTTTTTCATGTATGATTTGTTTAACTTTTTGAAGAACTGTCTACGTCTTTTGCCTATTCTTTAACTTTTTTCTTGTGATTTGTTTGAGTTCTTTGTAGATTCGGGGTATTAGCCCTTTGTTGCTTACATAATCTGTGATTACTTTCCACTGTTTTGTAGGTTTTCTGTTTATTCTGTTGATTATTTCCTTTGCTGCATAGAAACTTTCTAATTTAATTAAGTACCATTTATTTATTTCTGCTGAAGCTTTATTTGCCTTTGGGGCATTAATCATAAATTCTTTGTCTAGGGCAATGGATAGAAGTGTTTTTCCTACCATTTCTTCCAGAATGTTTATGGTTTCAGATCTTACATTTAGGTCTTTAATTCATCTTTAGTTAAGTTTTGTACATACATATGGTGAGAGATAGGGATCCTATTTCTTTTTTCTATGTGTAGCTATTCAATTTCCCCAGCACCATTTATTAGATAGAAAGCCCTTTTCCCATTTTATGCTTTTTCTGCTTGTCAAAATTCAGTTGGTTATAGCTATATGGTTTTATTTCTGGGTTCCCTCTTCTATTTTATTGCCTGTGTCTGTACCTACACGCCAGAATCATGGTGTTTTAGTTAGAATAGGCTTGTAGAATAACTTGAAGATAGGTAATATGATACCTCCAGATTTTTTTTTTTGTGTGTGTGTGCGTGTGTGTTTAAGGTGGCTATGGTTATTTGGGCTCTTTTTGGTTCCATATAAAGTTAGGATTATTTCTTCGAGATGTGTGAAAAATGACATTGGTGTTTTAATAGAAATTGCTTTGGATCTGTAAGTCACTCTGCGTAGTATGGACATCTTAATGATGTTGATTTTTCTAACTCAAGAACATGGAATGTTTTCTATTTGTTTGTATCACCTTGGTTTCTTTTATCAGTATTCCACAATTCTCCTCTTAGAAATCTTTCATCTCCTTGGTTAAGTATATTGCCACATATTTTATTTTCTTTGCAGCTATTGTAAATGATATTGTATCTCGATTTGACTCTCAGGTTGACCATTATTAGTATACAGAAATCTTACTGATTTCTGCACATTTATTTTGTAACCTGACTTTACTGAATTTACTTATTGGTTCCAAGAGTCTTTTGGGGGAGTCGGCAGGTTTTTGTAGATACAAAATCACGTCATCAGCATATAGGAATAATTTGCCTTCCTCTTTCCTGATGTGAGTGCCTTTATTTCTTCCTCTTGCTGCTTGCTGGCTGGGATTTTTACTCGACACTGAATAGAATGTCTTGGGATTCATCACTGCTGAAATCCTGCTTCTTCTTATTCTGTAACTTCTTCGCACAGAATCTCTGGTAGGTTCTGACACTTTTCTCTCAGGATTATACATGGCCTATGTTTTCTTCATGTAAAACTTTTCCTTCTTTCCGAGGAAATCTGGTAAATGAGGTCTCTAGTCAGCCATTAGGCCTCCTTTCCCTCCCTTTTTAAACTTTTTGATTTTTGTTATAATAATAACAGCTTAAAACACAAAGACATCATACAACTGTGCAAAAATATTTTCTTTCTTTACATCTTTATTCTGATAGGTTTCTTCCTATCAAAATTTTATTTCACTTTTTTAACTTTTTTGTTAGAAACTAAGACATAAACACACTGCCTAGGCCTACACAGGGACCGTATCATCAGTTTCCTCTCCACCCTCCACACCTCTTCCTACTGGAAGGTCTTCAGGGACAGCAATGCACATGGAGTTGTCATGCCCTGTGACAGTGACACCTTGTGCCAGCTACTTCCTGAAAGGCCTACCTCAACTCAGAACTTAATCACTGATTGTTTTTTTCAATAAGTAGAAAAAGTTAAACTCTATAATAATGATGAACAATATTGTATAGCAAATACATAAACCAGTAACAGTCAAGTATTATGTACTGTTTGTAACTGCGTGTATTACACTTTTATATAATAGCAGCACAGTAGGTTTTTTTACACCATACCACCATGAACACATGAGGAATGTTTTGTATGATGGCTGCTGGCTATGATGTTTGTACAGCTACAGTGTCTCACTTCTGGGGTGAGTGAAGATGCCTTTTTAAAAAACTATTTGGCTCATCCACAAATTGAGCCCTGTATTTTGCCACACCATATGGTGTGGGGATCTCAGGTGACAGGGATCTTTCAACACTTTTATATTCTTATGGGACCATCATTATATATGCAACCTATCATTATTGAAAATGTTGTTAATGCAGGATGTGACTGAAAATCTATACACACACACATACACACTGAGTAGAACCTCCCTACACTGACTACCTCTTTAAGTTGACCTAATTTTCATAGGCTGAACATGTACCACATGTATGTGTCAGTGCAGCAGGCCTAGTTCTTTATGTTGACCACTTCTGTATATTGACCAGTTTGTTACAGTCCCTCTGGTGGTCAACTCACATGGGTTCTAATATATATATATATATATATATATATAATCTCTAACTATTTTCCCCAATTTCATAATAGTCCTAAAGCATCCTTTGAAAGAGTCAACTTTGAGCACAATGGCTCATGCCTCTAATCCTGGCACTTTGGAAGCCTGAGGCAGGAGGATTTCTTGAACTCAGAAGGTCAAGAGTAGCATGAGCAATAATGAGACCCCCATCCCTATTAAAAATAGAAAAAAACTAACCAGGCTTTGTGTCCTGTGTCTGCAATCCCAGTTACTTGGAAGGCTGAGGCAAGTGGATTTCTTGAGCACAGGAGTTTGAGGTTGCTGTGAGCTAGACTGATGCCCTGGCACTCTGTCTCCCTCACCCCCCCAAAAATCCATTCGGTTTCACTTTTTGTCACACTCCCTATTCTACATTTCTGGGGGACAGAACTTAATCACTGAGACACCTGAAATAAGAATTATGCTAAGTAAGTCTTTTCCAAATGGTGTGCGGTCAACACCAACACCATCAGACCAGTGGACCTGTATGAATCTTTGGATAATGAGATCAACTGTCTGCCAACACTGGGCTCTCTCCTCACCAGCTCAGGCTATACTGGATTTGTGCAATACTCATGTGTTTCTGGGGGAGTGAACATGCCTTTTTAAAAAAGTCTTAGGCTCAACCACAATTTAAGCCCTGAATTTTACCATACCATATTAAGATTAATGTTTTGGGGTTTTGTTTGTTTGTTTGTTTTTGTTTTTTTGTCGAGACAGAGTTCTACCCTATGCCCTGAGCAGAGTGCAGTGGGGTCATAGCTCACTGCAACCTTAGACTTAGGCTGTGGACATCCTGCTTCCTCACCTTCCAAAGTTGCTGGGATTACAAGTGCTTGTCATGGTGCCTGGCTGGGCTTTTTTCATGAGTCAGCTCTCAATTTTTTTCATCAGTTGGGGTCTCACTCTCAGATCAGACAACTCTTGAAATCCTAAACTCAAGTAATCCTCCCTCCTCAGCCTCTCACAGTGCTGGGACTACAGGTAATGTTTTTATTATTATTTTGTTCTTCAAACTTATCTCTTAACAGGGAAGAAAAGGGAAGAACTCAAGCTTTTCTTTTTCTGGATTGGTTTAAATTTTAAACTTTAAAAGATCCTGGAAGTAAATATAATTAACAAAGTATGTTTTTCCTCTTTTGATGCCAATGATCTTTGTAGGATGTGTAGGGGGGAAGTGATGTTACATCAGGAGACTGATAACACTTTGCCAGACATAACAATTGACACACAGTTGGCATTTTAGAACTCCTCAGACGATAAATTCAGTTCCACAACTCTACTACCACAAATACAAAGTGTGCAAAGCATTTATGTCTCAAAAACAACACTGCTAATTAGACCCTCCTTTGAAAAATAGCATTTCTATTACACAATTAAACACACATAGCAATGACTCCAAAGTAAAAATATCAGGATGACAACAAAAGTCAAAATGGAATCCTGAAGATGCCAGAGAAAGAGAGAAAAAAGAATATTTAATAATTCAAGGAGTAGAGTTGGTACAGTCTCCTGAAGCTAAGTATTTTAATAATACATATATTACTATATATAAACCCACAGTTAATATTTTACTGAATTGAGTAAAACTGAAAGCTTTTCCTCTTAGAACTGGAGCCAGACAAAGTTGTCCTCTGTCATTACTATTCAACATAGTGCTGGGAGTTACAGCCAATGCAATTAGGCAAGACAAGGAAATGTAAGATAATGTCTTACATTCATTGTTACAGAGGAAATAAGAAGGGAGGAAGGAGGAAGAAAAGGAGGATGTGAGGTGGGAGGAGACAAAGAGGAGAATCCACCTAAGTTGTATTTGTGTAAGAGCCTAAGAAGCATAGAAGAAAAAGTTTGACCTCTTTCAGTCTTTAAAGCCAAATTTGCAGTCATAGTTGCCAATTCCTGGACAGTCCAGAAAGAAGACTGTGAAATCAGTGTTCAGACCCAACCCCTATGTATTCCCCCGTGTCATGCAGCCCTTTTCCCACCACGGGGAAAGAACCATGGCATCAGAAATGATGCAGGCTAGAAGCAAAGTACATTCTCTATACCTAGAAATATGTTCTGCATTTTACTTTTCATCCTTTATTGAAAAGTAGTACATCAGTTTGCTGCTGTTTTTGCAGTTGTGATTGTAAGCAACCTAACTAGTGAATATAGGTGCTTGTCAGATCAACATTGAATAAGCCTTGTTCTAAGCCAAAACAACCTCAGTTCTGCAGCACTCTCTCAGAGGCTAAGTCCTCCAGCCTTAGCGTGGTTACCGGGGCAATTAATTCAACAGCTAATATAACTAGCTCTGTACCTGCTTTATTTAATGATGAAATGTAATCATGTATAAAAAGGAACTAATTGGAAGAAAGAAAAATGGTAATGATGCAACAATGGCATTAGAGCACATGCAATAGGAGACTTTATACTCACTAATTAAATAAATAACAAAGGTACACATTGACATATACATTCACATAGAGTGAGGAACAAGCAGAATTTTAGAAGTGCTAAGTTAGTCTCAGGAACTGTATCTGAGGGCACTGGTGTAAACAAATATTTACATACTTGTACATATACCAAGAAGAAAATGGATGTGGGCATCAAGAGTAAATAAGGGAGTAGAGTATCTGGTGCATAAGGTTAAATTATATAGCTGGGGTAATTAAGTTTATTGAGAAAACATACAGAAAAACAGTCTACAAACCCAGGAAACAATCTGAAAGAGGAAGACATTTTAGCTTACCATATAATTAGATGCTAAATTTTACCAGTATCTAACAGCGATTAATTTATGCACAGATGTTCTATATTCATTGTATTTGTCTCCAATATGACAATGCCTGGAGTAGGAGATAAATAAAGAAAGGAAAATGTTAACTTCTGGTAAAAGTAATTTCAAAACAGCATTGCAGGGTAGAGTTGTGAGAAACCAGCATTGCTGTTAAACACAGGGATGCCCGCTTCCCTTACTCAGCACTTACTGTATTGGACAGAATGTCCATCTCCTAGACATCGTCCCATGATGGGTGGGTTTTAGAAATTGAGGTTGAAGAAATCCCAATCATCCATCTAAGCCCCTTCAAGATCCTGGCACAAATTTAGTTCTGGAATTTCTAATTTGTCTTTACTTTTATTTCTGACACTTAATAATGCTGGGTTCTTAAAGCATGATTTCATCAAATCCTTAAAATATATGTAAAGTCACCATCCTAAAACTATAAATATTCTAAAACAATGAGTATTTGTAGAGGTTCTGGTATGTGTGTGTGAACAACTCTGTTTTTAAGAAAGGAATAGATATTCTTTTCCTCCTGTTGAGTATTTTTAAGTATAATTGGCAATTTTTACATACACACACAAACACATATAATTAGAAAATAAAGAAACATTAAATTTAATATTCCTAATTGAGCATCAGCTGTGGAATGAAGTAGAAAAAGCATAATTTTTAGCTCAGAATCTTCTAGACTCAAACCTTATTTCATTGCTTATACACTCTCTGACTTAGTTGAACTCAAAGTCTCAGATTCTTCTATGAAGAAGTAGGTCTATTTTGAGAGTAAAATGAGATGGTCAGTGTGAAGTCCACTGGGCAGTTCAGTATACGTGAGTGACACTGCCCCATTGTTCTCGTTCTCCTCTGGATTTTATATGGCATTGTTGGGGTTTAACATTCTCAATTCACACCTCTGCTTGTAGCCAAATAAAAGATAGACACAGAAATTAGACAGTTGGAAAGATTTATTACAGATAAAATCCAGGTGGAAAAATTCAGTCTGCAAGTCATCAAATAGTCTTTTTGGCAGTCTCTGCCTGACACCTTTATGCAGAGTCAAATTCAGACCTTGGAACTGCCCAATCAGCAAACTCTGAAGGAAGTTTCAGATCTGCAGAGCAGACACACGTATGGAGGCCGACGGTCTCCCACTAGCTCAGAAGGAAACAGAGAAAAAAGAGTCTAAATTCTTACTTTTACTCTTTAAAAAAAATTTTCTTTTTTTTTTGTAGAGACAGTTTCACTCTGTCGCCCTCAGTAGAGTGCTGTAGAGTCACAGCTCACAGCAACCTCCAGCTCTCTTGGGCTTAAGCGATTCTCTTGCTTCAGCCTCCCAAGTAGCCCGCCACAGTGCCCAGCTGTTTTTTGATGCAGTTTGGCCAGGGTCGGTTTGAACCCGCAGCCCTCGGTATATGGGGTCGGCCCCCTACTTGCTGAGCCACAGGCGATCATAGCTATGTACCTTAATGGAATGCTTGAATCTTTCATGGGGTGATTCTCTCCAGATGAAAAGACAAGGCCAAACTTTGTTACCAGCCAACCAGTTCAGATTAGTTCCCTGCTCCTTCACTAAGAGTAGTGGGAAGAGGCCTGGAAGATGGCTCTGGTAGGCAGCTGTCTATTTGGGTAATGCACTGCCCAAAGAATCATGAATCCCTTCCGATAAAACTCAATATCCTCTGACACGTAAGCAGACCCGTGGAACTGAGCTTTGAGTGTGGCCTTTCTTTGCACCTCACATCTAGACCAGCTCCACTTTACGCTAACCTGCCCTCTGTGGTCCTCACACCGAGACTGTGGCCACGCCAGCTCATGGTTCTCTGCACCCACATGTATTTTCTTTCTTCCATTCTCCACCCGTTTTTAGACTATCCAGAATGACCCCTCCCCACCTACTATTTTTCAGGTCATGCTTCACTGCTGTATCTAATCACGGCTCCTCTTTAATTCTTCCCCATAGTTCAAATTCTCAACTATTTTTCCATCTCCCGTTTTCCTTTGCTTCTACAAAGTACTTCAATCCATATTATACACCAACTACTCATGCATAGAAGTAACAATAAGAAGAACTTACATTTTTTAGGAATTCACAATGCACCAGGCACTGTCCTAAGTATTTTATATGTATTACTTCATCAAATCTCCACAACACTGTGATTTAAGGGTGTGCCTATGTTATTTGGGGATTAAGAATGTCACTAAGCCCAGGGTCCTTGATATGATCAGTATTAGGCAGTGGTAATCATGCTGGCAGGGTCTTGGAGGACTCACTTCCCAGACAACCCTTCCTGGTAAGGCTGAGGTGCACTGCTGTTCAAAGGCACCTCAGAGATGTCAAGTGTCAGGTTAAATAGTTTGTGTGATCCAAGAAAATATGACAGAAGAAGAATAAATGGCAGTATGGTCCATGAACTTACAAGGGCATGTCACAGAGAAGTACTACCAGTCAAATCATGTCCCAATTTCCACTGTCATTATGCAATGGGTACCTTTAAATACCCTGTCCTCTTGTGTTGGGAGGTAAGTAACTCTGTAAATTTGGAGACCCAAATCACTATGTTCTATAATTTAGTACTACTTGTTTTAAAGAATTAGCCTTGAGTTCAGCTTCAGTGCTGGAAAGGTCAGTGTTGGTTTAAATGTCAATATTTGCTACTCTAGATTTTCCTAAAGTACAGGCAGTACTCAAGTTACAAACGTTGGACTTACATGCAATTTTCACCTGCTACCAGAAGCTATAACAGCACATCCCCAAGTCACAAACATCTGATTGATGTCAGACTCACATTTATGAATGGAGGCTATTACAGGTGATAGGTAAATGTACTTGTTCCAACTTCCATACAAATTCAACTGAAGAACAGATCTACAGAATTTATCTTGTTGGTAACCTGGGGACTGCCTGTACTGTATTTTATTTCTCCCAAGAATAATAAGCCAACAGAATCTATCATAGTCACAGTTTAACTGGATTATAGCAAATCTATCCTAGCTACAATCAAAACAAGCAAACAAAAAACCTGACAATGATTTCAATCACTGTGAAACAATTCGCATGCATGTTCACTGTCTGACCAGCATGCTAGCATTCTTCCAGAGTTCAGGGGTAAGAGAAAAGCAGGTGTGTGCCAGTCATGCCATGCGGATTTCCACACACTGTAATGCCCATGAGGGAATCCTAAATAAGGTGTCTTTAAAGACAGGTTTTGGGCAGCTGCAAGCCATCTTTTCTGTACACTAATTTATGTAACTAAGAGATAAGTAAATTAATCTTCATTATCAATCTACCAGATAGCAAGAGTCAAACGCGAAGCACTACTCCCTTGGTGAAGGAAGGAAACCATCCTTAACACAGATGGCACGGGGTTTTGTGTGTGTGCGTGTTTATTTTAATGGATCCAGGTGCACTCATGACAGATTTTGGCAATGAGCATTATTTTCCACCTCAGACCTGCCACTTACTTCTGCTTACTTTTGCTCATGCATCTTGATGAGGGGCAATTGTGATTAGACAGATCACATTGCCTGTAATCTGGTCCCCTTCCCCATAGCCATGATTCATTCTGACAAGGAAAGTTTAAAAGCAACAACTAAAATATGATAAACAATATCCATCATTGCAGAGGGGAGTCTGGCTAAAAGCTTTCTGTCACTATCAATAATACTGTTTAGCTTTCAGCTTCCCCTTGTACTGCATTAGTGGCAAATGTGAGGTTCAGTGTGGACTACCTGTGTGACCCTTGGCTCCAACTGAAGCCTTGTTTGAGATCCTGACACTGGCCCCTGAAGCAGCTCACGGGAACAAATAGAGGTCAGACATGAGGGACATGAAACTGATGGGCACAACCAGGACTCGACTCCTCCACTCCAGTGATGTATCACTTGCTTCACCTAATGGGCTGTATCTCTCCTTTCTGAGAAGCTGACCTGAGACTTCCTTGCACGTGGCATTTCCCTGGGTTCTAACATTGGCTTTTACCTTCAGATCTTTCTTTGTACTGCCCCTCTGACTTTGGGGTCTCAGATGCCATGGGATGGAATGCTCCACATCAGCCTTACAGGAATCTCATCTCTGACCCCAGGAATGTTCTTTCACAAAGTTACATTGGTTAAAACCAGCCTTGGAGAGAAAAAAAATTAAAAGTACATAAGGTTTGTATACCTGATATGGACCTTAAAAGTTCTTGATGAAGAATTCACAAAAGTGTATTTGCTGAGCAGCAGTATTGCCAAGCCACTGAGCACCCAGGCTGTTCATTTCTTGTTTCTTTCATGAGCAGAATTTAACATCTCATCTCCAACAGCATTTCTGGCTTCTATGGTTTAGTTTAGCCACCATGATGTCCCATACACAAGTTACTATTCTTGCAAAGTAACTAATACATAGCTTACTTGGTTCTCAGAACCAGGAAGTGAAGAAATCACATCCAGAGAGTGGAGCCTGGAGTCAGCACTGGGGTCCATCCAGAGAGTGGAGCCTGGAATCAGGGCTGGGGTCCATCCAGAGAGTGTAGCCTGGAATCAGGGCAGGGGTCCATGCAGAGAGTGGAGCCTGGAATCAGGGCAGGGGTCCATCCAGAGAGTGGAGCCTGGAATCAGGGCAGGGTCCATCCAGGAATAGTCATCAGAGACAATGATCCTGTTTTAACAGTAGAAAAATCTGAATGTGAAGAAGACAAAATTTCTTTCACATTTTATTATTTTTTTACGTGGAATAGTTGAGGATCAAGATGGATAAAAGACTCATCCAGTGTCTCCGTATCAGCTGGCACATTAGGGCCAAATCTAGGTGTTGAATCTTCCATTCTAATCCAGACTGCAGGTCTTTTCAGACAGTTAGAAAACAAAGTTAGGATTTCTAAATATTGGACTTGTTTTTGACCTTCACTCTCTTATTATACAACATGCAATAAAACTACAATAACAGTAGTAATTTTACTTTTAGCAAAACTAAAATCACCCTAGAACTTTCTATGCTACTTTAGTATGGAAACCTACATTGTTCCTGAAAGAATTAGATACTGAACGTGGGCTCATCATTTTCATTTTATTAAAATGTGCTTGGGGCCAATTTTTTCTGTCAGTCCATAGAAACAACACCTCTCTTGTTTCCACAATAAAATGGATTGATAAGTGCTTCAACTTTTCTGGGTCCTCTGCATTTCTCAGTAATAGCAACTTGGTGTCTCTGCGGTTTAGTCGTTGCTAACAGAGCATCCCCGAACTCAATGGCTGAAGCTGCAGACTCTTATTTTCCACACCTCTGTGGTCGGTTGGGACTCTTGGCCTCTGCAGTGAGCTGGAGGTGAGGCTGGGCTGGATGGCCCCATCTGACCCTGCTCACGGGCTGGGGGTTGCAGGCCTCTATGTCTGGGACTAGGAGTGAGAACAGGCCTAGTCCATGGGGTTCCTCACTTCCACAGACTAGTTCTGAGCTTCTTCCCAAGGTGGTCTCGGGGATCTGAATGTCTGCGTCTCATTTCATTTTTTTTTTTTATTAAATCATAGCTGTGTGCATTCGTGCAATCATGGGGTACAATGTTCTGGCTTCATATACAATCTGAAACATTTTTATCAAACTGTTTAACATAGCCTTCATGGCATTTTCCCTTTCTAATCTTCCACTGACCAGAGTGAATCACAGATGAGGCCCACTTCATGACACAGAGCCCTGCTAAGTTCCTGCTTGCAAACGCTTCATCACTTGTGCGTTTGTCCATTTCTCTGGTGCCCAGAGCACTGATGAAAGCTGCTGTTGTCATTTTTCTTGTGATCAACCCTGAGCAGGGCAGGGTGGGGCCTACAAAGAGACATAGCGTCTGGGGCCTGACCTTGTAAAGACAAAAGCCGGCATGAAACAGAGATCAGAGCAAAAGAAAACAGAATAAAATGATAAATACTTTGGAGCAGGTTAATAGGCAAAAACATATTCCAGAAAGTTAGACTCCCTGGGAAAACATAGGAATGACCTTTCATTCAATATATGTATTCTATTAGACTTGCCTAATACTTTTGCATGGCTCTTGCACGACTGGCATGTTTGTTAAGGAAAATTGTACATACGTGTGTGTGTGTGTGTAGGGGGGCGTTTTTGTGTGTGCACAAATCCTTCCTTCAGACACCATCTCTTTCTTCTCTGCAGTACCCACACTGCGCTTAATGCCGAGGCACGTCCATAAACCGCATCCTCACAGGAGGCCATGAGGAAAGCATTATTTTCATGACACAGAAGAGGAAGGTAAGAGAGAAGAGGGAGGGAGCCGGTCAGGATGCTTGTCAAATAGTCTAAAAAGGAGGGAGACTTTCCTCCATAAGGTAAGAATTACAGACCCAATAACATTAGAGGACGCCCACACGAAATAAAGATCATGGTCGTTAGTTATTCATTTATATGGCAAGGTGTACCATCCACTGCCACCTGCTCTAACCACATAGATCTTAAATTCAAGGCTGTAGGAAGGCAGCAAAAAACTTTAAAAATATATACATTTCTGGAAACTAATAGATACTATCAAGTAAACAAATCATGGTGATGTGATTAAGGAATTACAAAGTGATGGCTCATGTTCCAGAAGAGATAGTGGGTGTGGCGATTTGCAAACACAATGCTTTCCAAACAGTCAATTTGGCAGTTAGTAAACTAATTGTGTCACCTTAACAATATACTGAACTTTGATTTTGCTTCCTCATCTATAAAACAGATAGTTACAATTGGCCTCTTTCATTCTCAGAATATGTTAGGAGTCAAAGAGATAATGCATGTGAATGCCATTTGTAAGAGTTCTGCCATGATCTGTTATTATTGTTGTCAGCATTATTAGTGTAGCAATCAAGGTAGGGGCAAAAATTAAATTTTATACAAATCAGATCACAACGTTGAACTCCAAGGAGTCAATACAGTTAAATTCTGAGGGAACAATCTGGCATAGGTGCTTCCCCAATAGTGCTTTGCCAAATTAGACGGAATCCTAATCCTGAGAATATAAAGCGAGATTAGACTAAAAACCACGGTTGGCTTAGGCTAAAATACAGGAGCTCTCTTTCTCCAGCTCAGCCAGGGCCTTCCCAACCTTATGAAAAACCCAGAGGTTGCTATTCCATGAAATAATATATGTTGTTTTTTTGGAGGGTCTCTGGTGCCTTAATACCATAGGTCAGAAGGATTGAAATTTGGGGCTCATTTGCTATGTTTGAATGTGTAATGCATAGATATTATTACACGAGTAATGACCAAAAACCCTTCAAAATGATAATGTGCAGCCAATATCTAAGATAGGAAATTACATTTTCGTTTTCTGCTTGGTGCCCCTTTGACAGAGAGGTTGCAGGGATTTCTCGTGGCCTGGTAGTTAAAGTAGGCTAACCACCAACCCTCTTGTAAATCTTGTAGACTTCGGGCAAATTATCTTCTTTAAAATAGCAAGATAAAATGTATTCAGTGTTCATTAACATCAAATGTTTATTGTGTACCTAACTTATCATGTGCCATGCACACTCATCTTTTTAAAAATAACTTTTATATTTGAGGTATAAAATATATTTTAAGATATGAATGGAGAGCAAAATGGCTACTTCAGTGGAGCAAATTAACATATCTATCTCACATAGTCAGCATTTGCTTCCCTGAGGCCAGAGCAGCTGTAATGATGTTTAACCTTTCAGAGTTTTAAGGAAAGCAGGGACAAAGATACTGACACCCTGAGCTAGACATTTTATACGAAATGGTCTATGGACAGCGCCTGGAACAGGTAAGCAAACAGAAAGGGAAGTGGTATTCATCATTATGATTTCAGCTCTTGTTTCCAGGGTAGTAACCCTTAGTTTCTCACTCTCTGGGGGACCCCGAGAGAGGCCTTCATGCTACTGGAGTATAGTCCACTTCAAAACACAGCAACACCTACAGCCCGATGAGGTTTTGCCATATTGGGGGGTTATTCTAGCTTCTAGAACTTCTCATGTGTTCCTGGGATTTTCCCCAGATTTTCACTACTCCATGTTAGCACTCAGGCATGGGGCTCAAACCACATAATTCCAACACTGATAATAGTATCCATTTCAAAAGAGCATCAGAAAAGTTGAACATTGGGGCATGATTTTATTTAACTTTAGGCCTTTACAAAGATCAAAAGATAATTTCAGTTGCACGAAGTCTATATTTGAGAGGCTTTGAAGTTATAATAGGGCAGTTCATAGATAAAGCAAACATGAAGTAAAAAAGGCAGAGCTCAGTGTTCTTGGACATGTATTCTCTTACCTAAATCACTCCTTCTTTACATAGCAATTGTCCAAGAGCACAAAACCCCCTAACAGTACAAAACAGGGGAGAAGGAATCGTCCTCTGCCAAACGGGGCAGTAGGCTGCTCTGCTAGGATGGTGGTGACTGTAACTCATCGACCCCCAACCTGATGTTTATTACATTCTATTGTAAACAGGTTATTACTTCCCTGTAACTCAATTCCTTTCAACCCAACATGTGTGCAAGATCCATGTTCACTGTCAATGACAGAAAGACTTAATAGATGTGACAAAAAGCAGAAATTACCCTAAACCCAGCCCAGAGGTTTACAATGACGTAGACTACAGGAGGGGTCTTAGCAACCTGCTGGTGACACACAGGAGAGGGTGTGTTTAGTTGTCCTGAGTGAGTTGGGCAAGAGTCCTTTGAGGAGGTGACCCTGAGCCAGCTTTGGGGTCAAGCATAAATTAGTGGGTGGGGAGAAAACAGAAAGCACGGACAGTTCTACTGAAGGGCATAGCAGACAGGTTCATAGTCAAGGTATGGAGAGGGGAGGGTGCTGGAAGACACGGAAAAGGAAGGCAAACTGTTGTAGATCAGGCTGAGAGTTCTCCAAGCCACCTCCTAGCATGTAGGTGACAGCTAACGGGGTATTAGAGGATTCTTAACAGTATTAACATTATTTTGAGGCACATTCTGATGAAAGAAGTGTCCTTTCACTTGTATATCTGCTCGTGTGTTTTGATCTGAATTGATCTTTGCATTTCTGGGAACTTATTGAACAGCTGCCCGACAGTGGGTGTAATTGGGGCTGAGATCCATTGGTGAAAAGAATCCTGTAGTAAATTATGATCCTTTCTAATACCATCTTGAGTTTATATATCATTTCTTTCTCCCAAGTTGTTCAGAACACCTCACATGTATCATCATCACCTTTTTCCTTATGTTCCTGAGACATAATTAGGTGCATGCATTACTGTGCTTATTTTATAAATATTGACACCTGACAGATTGGTTATAGACTGCTTATGACAACACGGCATTTCAAGTGTTAACTAACCACAGGTGAATATCAGTCATTTTTCATCATCTTGTAAAATAAAATGTTACAGGCAGCTCTGTCTAATTCATTGAATGTGCTAAATATTTTTACACTGACTTTTCAGTTTTAAAATGAATTATACTAGCATGGTATACAAATTTCCAGCACTGCAGAAACAAAAATACCAAAGAAAAGTAGAAATATCATGTATCTCATTATTATCATGAGACTGTGCTTTATACAGGGTTCCGTGAAGTGGTTACGAATCGTGTTACTTCAGGGACCAAAAAGGTGAAGTGAACATTGGGGTAACTTAGCTCTAGGGAAGAAGGCACAAGGTGGCTAAGAAGAAGCAAAAATGGCAGGTTCTGTCTAAGAACCACTGAATTGAAGGTAAAACAATAAGAGAACCCTGCGTGGGACAAGCAACTCATACCTGTATGCAAATTCAGGAACGGATAGTGAGCTTACAGTTCCTGCTCATATCCGAACATGTATGTAGCACTGAGACTCAGTAAGCAGAGAGACAAAGGTGTAAAAACATTCATATAGAATAAAATAATTTTATAAAAATGGAATCACGATGTATTATTTTAATGGAAATTATTAAAAGTAGTTTTATTTTTATCATACAGAAGTCTTTAAAAACTGAAAAAAAAACTACTGATTTCCATTTTTTCCAGGTGTTTATTTCCAAATAAGAAATTTTAAATGTAAATAAAAGCAATTATATACAAAACAATCAGAGGTTGCCACCTAAAAATTTAAATTTTTAGGTAAATCTTTTAGTAGTAAATTTAGTAAATCTTTAAAGTAAATTAAAGATTAAATTAAATTAAAGATTACAGTAAGGTAGTTCTTCACTTGGTTAATTATTTTACTGCAAATAATGTCTATAGCTTGATGTGATCCCATGTTTCCAATTTTGCTTAGATTGCCCCTGTTTGGGGGATATGACTCAAGAAGTTCTTGCCCAGACCAGTGTCCTGAAATGTTTCTCCAGTGTTTTCATTTAGTAGTGTTTTGGTTTGGGGACTTAGATGTAGATATTAAGTCCATTTTGATTTGATTTTGAATACGGAAAGAGATAAAGCTCTAATTTCATTCTTTTGCACACTGATATCCAATTTCCCAGCACTATTTATTGAAGAGACTGGCCTCCCCCACTGTATGTTTTTGACATCTTTGTAAAAAATAAGTTCACTGTCGGTTTTCTGTTTGTTTGGGTTTCATCTTCATTAAGAGCAAACAGTCATCCTTATACCTGAATGGCATATTAGGTGCACATGAAAGTTTTGGGTCATGGTCATGTTCTCAAAGTTTTATCACAAGTACCCCATGATTTCCTGACATGGAGCATAGCACAGATTCCTTTTACCATTATGTCTGTTTTATTTAGGATTTAGTTATTTTATTAAATAGAATTTTTTTGAAAAGAACATATGGACTTGCATTCCTTGGGTTCTTTCATGTTTGAGGATGTCTTCCTATTTCCTTTATACAGTAAAAAAGCAAAACAAACAAAAACCATTTAGACTAGACAGCCAATCTTCTTGGGTTACGTTTTCTTTCCCTAAGAAATTATAAAGCACTCTATAATGTCTTATTTGACAATGTGAACATTGCTTTCTTGGCATTATTGCTAATATTGCTTGATATTTTGATGCAGTAATCGTCTGTTTTCTTTTCTGAATGTATTTATCTTTGTTCATTCTTACGTGGTTTTTGTTTCTAGTCCTTATCTTAAATATTGTTATTGTTATTGAATTTTAAGCCTTTTAAATTCTATGAAGGCAAAAAGTGGAAACCTAATTAACACATGTATATGTAAAAATAAAAATAAATAATTAATTAATTAAAAAATAAATTATAGAAATTACTCCATTGGCCAATTTCTGGCCTTGCCTACTGCTGCTGAAAAATATGAGATAAAATTAATTTCATCATTTCTAGAAAACTTGATTTTTTGTATGGTTTATTAAAAAATAGTTTTCTCTATATCCCTCCCACCTTCCCAACCTTTCTCCCTCTTTCCTTTTCTTCTTTCTTTTTTCCCTCTAGTTTCTGGATTTGATGTGAACAGAATTAGATATAGATTAATCATTTAGGTTCATAAAACACACCTTCGTTTCCATATGGATCATAACAATGATTTAACACTTATGTATTTTAGTACACTTTAATAACTGTTCATGAGCTACCCATAATAAATAAAAGCCAGACCCTTGAATATAACCTACCTGACTGACACAGTGCCGTTTTCTTATCCGTCTAATAGGATAACCCCATGGAAGGTAAAACTCAGTTCACCGCACAGTCATCCTTATTTTGCATATCTTCTTACATTACTTTATTACATAAATGCTTCAGATATTTTTATCTTAGTTGTTTCTCAATTTACAAAAAGTGCTGTCTGTAATCTTAAGTATTTACTTTATCTACATAACATTATATTCCTGAGGTCCATCCGTATCCTTGTGCAGCACTATTGTTAAACCCTTTTGAGTGCTGTAACACTTTTGTCGTTTATTCATCTTTTAAAAATATATTTTAAGGTTGTTTCCAGATTTTTGAATTTATTGAATCCTGATCAAACATTTTTGTGTAAAGAAAATCCAATAGAATGAGTGTAAAATTATAGTATTTTTTAATTTTTTTATTAAGTCATATACATGTAGATCATGAATACATTTATGCAAATGTAGGGTACAATATGTTGATTTTTTATACAATCTGATGTGGTTACATCAAACCAGTCAACATAGCTTTCACCTCATTTACTTGATTATTGTGTTAAGACATTTATTTTTCATTGTGGTCTTAACTTACCTGTTCTTGACCACTAAGTACTCTCGTTAATCTCACCATAAATATTTATTTTGTGTCTTCTGCTTTATAAAATGTCTGTTTACCTATACGCATTGTTTGTTGAGGATTGTGCCTCTCTTGTTGTTTTTTAGTAGTCTTCATATATTTTTAAACTTTTTATCAGTTGCAAACATTAAAAATATCTTCCTCCATTTTGAAGCTTGTCTTTTCCCTTTTCAGATCCTGTGGCTTTAGAAAACTTGTTTGAAGAACTCAACATCTTGATTATGTTGTTTTATTAGTGGCAAAATTTAGCAAGGTGCAGCAAGAAACTGGAAAGTTCAGAAAAGAAATAGCCATTTCATAAGCATAAAGAAAAGACAGTAAAGGGAATATAGAACTAAGGCCTCACAGTTTACAAAATCCAATTATTTGTAACCCTCATCCCCAGATAATTGTGTTAGTCAATGTTCTATAAAGAAATAGAGCCAAGGATATAGACTCAATCTCTTTCTCTCCGTCAGAGTCACTCCACCTGCTTTCTGTAAGTTGGGAAAGCCTGTGGTGTGTTCCAGAGGTGTGAGAGTGGGAGACCAGATGATGTAGAACCAGGATCCCCAAAGTCAAAAAGAAGATAACTGCCCATGCTCCAGCAGTCAGGCAGAGAGTCAGAAAATTCTGTCTTCTTCACCCTTTCTTGGTCTTTTCAGGTCCTCACTGGATTGGACGGAGCCCACCCACACTGGATAGCACCATCACTTCACTCACTCTGATTCATGTACTAATCTCTCCCCAAAACACCTCACAGAAACACCCAGGAATAATGTCCAACCAGATATCTGGGCATCTTATGACCCAGTTGAGTTGACACATGAAATTAACCATCACAAATATTAAATGACATTTAAAATTACTTTGCAACATGAATGCCTGGTCTCATGAATACCAAATGTTTAGGCTAGAGAGAGTACAGCTGATTCTGGATCAATATGGATTTGAAGTGCGTGGGTCCAGTTATGCAAGATGGACCTTTACTCCTCTTCTTCCTTCTCAACCTACTCAATATGAAGACAGGTGAAGACCTTTATAATGATTCACTTTATTTAATAAAGAGTGAATTTCTTTCTTTCTTATAATTTTCTTAATAACATTTCCTTTCTTTAGCCTACCTCATTATAAGCATACGGTATATAACACACATATGATATATGTGTTAATTGACCATCTATGTCATCAGCAATGTGGCCAAAGGTTGGCTATTAGTAGTTAAGTTCTAGGGGAACCAAAATTTACACATAGAATTTTGATTGTGGAGAGGGAGGTCCTTACCTCTTACCCCTGAGTTGTTCAAGAGTCAACTTTAATCCATCCTTTTTTAAAATATCAGAGCAGAGATCAGAGACAAGCTGACCTGAGGTGACAGCATGTCGATGCAATCACAGATGTGAGTGATAACTGCAAAGCTTCCTGAATTTCACATTAGTTGCCACCAGAACAGGCACCAAACATCCAAGTCAACGAAATGCTACATCCAGTTAACACTGGGCAGCCTCACCATCTTCTACCCAGAACTGGCACAAAGGAAAGTAAGTAGAGTGACCGTGGGTACAGCCTTTGCCCACATAAGGGCTCCACGGCTTAGAGTCCACAGCACCTTAAGGAAGGGACCAGCAAGGAGCCTGGCCCTCTTTGTGCCTGTGCTAGCTGACCAAACTGCACTAGACACCAGGCTGTGAGCTGGTACACATCATTTGGAGGGCAGTTTGCCATGGCAGCCACCACTACATACCTGACTAACAGGGAATGTTTCTGAGCTCTTCTGCACATGTCTTTATGCAGCTCAAATATTCATGAGTCCTAGGCAGCAAAATGATGTGACAAACTATGGAGTTTCCTCTAGACGGAGGACTTGATAGATTCCAGTGGGACACATAATTGCTTCTTTGTTCCTTTTCTTCCACAAGATATTAATTAGGCCCTGAGGAATAAAACCATAAAGTGGCTATGCTTAGCACAGTAGTACTTTGACTCTTCATGTTGGCTAGAGTACTGATTAGTTTTTCAATTAGTCTTATCAATTTCTTATTGAAATATTTGTTACCAAATAATAAGTACCAATCACTAGCAAGCTTCTCATTCTTAGATGAAGGTTACCAGGACTGTGGGTCGGGACAAACCTGTTTAGCATACCTACGCCTTCATGACCTTTCCTGTGGGCTTCTGTTACCTAATTGCTCCAGCCTCATCTCTGGATGGATTTGAATTTCTTTTGACTCTTCAACAATGCCAATGTGGGCCAGACATGGTAGCTCACACCTATAATCCCAGCAGTCTGGAAGGTTGAGGTGAGCTCAGGAGTTTGAGACCAGTTTGAGCAAGAGCAAGATCCCATCTCTACTAAAAATAGAAAAACTAGTCACGTGTTGTGGCAGGTGCCTGTAGTCTCAGCTACTTAGGAGGCTGAGGCAAGAGGATGACTCGAGCCCAAGAGTTTCAGGGTTGCTGTGAGCTACAATGACATTGTGGCACTCTACTCAGGTTGGCAGATTGAGACTATCTCAACAACAACAACAACAAAAATAGCCAAAATACCAATGTGGTGACAGTTTTAAATCACACCATCACACGTCTTATTTTCTCATCAGCATGCCTCTGCCTAGACTTTGCCCCCCTCCCCGAAATGCACTGACCCTGTCAGTAGCAGCTTTAAGATTGCCCTTTTCATGGTTCAAAACACAGCTCAGGATTTGCCCCTTCCCTGGGTCCTCTCCAGTTCATGTACAGCATGGCTGTGTCACACTCCTAAGGACGGATTCAGTTGTTCACGGGTTGGTGAACAGAAGGGATGGAACGTGTCTTTATGATAACTGTATCTTTGTTTAGTCCTGTGTTCCCAGCACTCGGCCTGGACCTCAAGAAAAGAAGGACAGAGCAGAAGAAGAAAGTTGAAGGGCTGGAGCCTTGAGCTGAGGAGTTGATTTTCACTGTTCTATAGCATCCTGAGAATCTGTGGGTGTCTCTGTCCAGGAGGGGGTGAGGACAGGAACATAGAGGGAGCAAATTAATTTTTCTGAAGAAAAGCCGTGGGTGTGATTTGGTGACATGGACTATAAAGACAGAATTGCTAGGAGAGAGTTTGCTCACATGTGTACTTTTTAAACCTCTACTTTAGTCCTCTACTGACTTACCAGTTGGGTGTTAACTTTTTTCATTTCTGAAGAAGTTGTCGGATACCTGGTGTTTGGAAGTAACAGCGTCCAAATATAAAGCAGATGTGAGTCTGTCTTTGTCACACACTGTGTGGTGGTCAGCCACTCTGCAAGCCTCAGCTCCCCTCTGCAAAATGGGGGCAAGACTGTTGTCTAGAATTTGTTTGAAAATAACTCATATTGGATGGTGCCTATGGCTAAGGGGAGGAGGGGGCCCCATATACCAGAGGTGGCAGGTTCAAACCCACCCGGCCAAAACTGCAAAAAAAAAAAAAAAAAGAAAGAAAATAACTCATATAAAAAAGGCATGGTTGTGAACATCAGCTTGTAATAAGAATACAGTAAGTTCTTCATTTATTAGCATTGATAAGTTTTTGGAAACTGCAACCATAAGGGAAACAATGTACAAGGGAACCAATTTCACTATCAGCTATTGGATATAAAAAAAGTTCACACTCTACAGCCTATTTCTGGTCACCGAAAACGCTACATTTCTAAATAAAGACTCAAAAATGTTGCTATTATTAAACATTGAAATAAATGTAAGCTATACACACACTTTTAAAAGATTATCAGAATAAGTAAGGTAAATATTCAGCCTATTCTCCGAGCTCAGGGTGGTGCGTGGTCAGAGCCTGTCCCTGCCACTCAGGGCAAGACCCTGACCTGGACAGGATGCCATCCCATAGCAGGTGCACAGCTGTGCCTGCATGTGTGTGCACACGTGGGAACACACACTCACCCTCACACACTAAGACTGGGGCAATGTAGATGCTCCAGATTAGCAAAGATGCACATTTGGGAGGTGTGGAGGAAGCTGCAGTGCCAGAGAAGACCCACATGGACCACGGAAAAACGGGCCAAGGCCACACAGAGCGGTGCTCTGCCCAGGGCTTTTTTGCATCAATGTCACAAGAAAATGATGTTGGATGAAGTGGCATTATCTGAGGACCTTCTGTACATATTAGTTACTATTTTTGTCATTATTTTGTTGATTTAGCATTTGTTAAAATATTACAGTGAGGCTTTCTTTCTATCACTGTTATTACTCTCCTGGGCACATAGTAAGAGTGCTATTTACTGTCAGCATTTTAAACAGCATTAGATTGCTCTGTATGAGTCATGGCATAGTGTCAAAAACATGAAAACATCGGTTTCAGACAGATCTGCATTCCGGGTCCGCCTCTCCCAACTATCAGTTTTGTGACTTTGGAGCTCCAGCTCGCCATCTCTGTGGCTGGCTCTTTGCTTCAGGTGACCTTCTGTGAGCTGAAGCACCTCCGCTGGGTTGAGGTGAGAACGTGCCCTTTCGCCCACGTGTCCTGTCTCCTTTCCTTTTCCTTTTGTGAAAACACCTCTGTTAAGGGCACATTTCTGCTAACAAATGTTTCTATTTTATCTCGCCCACAGTATAATGCACATGGTCACCAGTCTAGCTAAACATTCCCGTTTCCAGTGTGTCTCCCACACCTGCCCTGTCCCGCAGTGATGTCACCCCATTTTCCTAACAGCCCACCTATCTGCCTTCCCGAAGCTGTTTTATTTGCTCCTTCCCAAACTTTCAAAATTCAAATTATCTTTTCTTCGTGGTACATCTTAATAGCTACCTTTTTAATTTTTCCCCTGTAGACTCCCTGGTACCCCACCCCCACCCCACAAGGTCATTGGGATGTAATTTCTTTTCTGAAAGGAGTGATGTATTTAATGAACTCCAGAGCTCTGTGCTTCATATTAATTTGAGAACACGTCTTGACTCTCAGACACGAAGAAATGGGAAAAGAATATTCCAACCTTATTCGTTTCCAAATCAGACTCTGTATGCTGCAGGTGCTCAATGAGTGCTGCTGAATGAGAAAAGAGGAGTGGAAAGGGAAAAAAAGAGTTTTGTTTTATTTTGGTTTCAGTTTTCACTTTGCTAGTCCAGCTGGTCAGGATCCATTTTAAATGTGAAATTCATCGGGTAGAAAATATGGTTAAGCACGAAGCCATTCTTACCCTCGCCCTCTGCAGAGCCTTTTCCATGATACGATCCCTCTGGAGGCAATTTCAGGTCCTATGTAAACATCCCAGTGCATTTATTATTATTATTATTATTATTAGAGAAATTTTCACTATGGTATTTCAGATCATCCAGATCATTTCTTTGAAAAATTTTGTGCTTTTATTCTACTGCTGTTGTCTACTTTGATGTCATTTACTTTTATTATTTTATCCAAGTTTGATACATTGGAGATCAGATTGTAGAAATAATAAGGAAATCTATTTATTTGGACCTAGAGGCGAAATTCTGAATATATATTCTTCTCTAGTAGACCCTAACCATATATAGGCTTTTCCTAGAACCAGTTTTATTAGATTTCTTGGAAGAAAGCAGAAAAGATTTGCTCAATTACATCTCTAAGTCACAATCAGATGGTCTGTGTGCTTTTGAACGGCCTTTAATATCGTTCCTGAGACCGACAGACACCTTCTGTGTGTTTCTGATATCTCAATGACAAGGTTTCCTTATTCACATGGAAATCCTTTGACTATTTTGCTTATTTGTTTTTATCTCTAAGATCAAGTAGTTATTAGCAGAGCGTGAACACGCACAGATTTTACTCACCAGTGTGAGTTTCTTAGTCTCCTGGGACAACCTCGGGAAGGAGGGTCCCACCATGCTGTTTTCCTCGATTTACAAAGGTTCAGAAATACTAAGCAACTTCTCCCAATTGTGGCCACTTATGAATGTCCTGAGAGCACATCCTGACTCGGGGAATCTTAATCTGTGATGCTTTGTGCTGCACAGTCCAAAAAACAGCCACGTCAGGAATGGTGTTTCACCCCATTATTCCAGGGCTCCGTCGAAGAAATCGCCCCCGAGTATAAGCTAAGTTAGACTTCTTTTTTTTTTTAATAATTTTATTGAATCATAATTATGTACATTGGTGCAATCACAGGGCACGATTCATATACATTCAGAAATATTTTGATCGTACTGTTACAGATAGCCTTCATGGCATTTTCTTGATCACTATATAAAGAC
>CAUYON010004536.1:0-15210 GCA_963573935.1 Arctocebus calabarensis | reverse complement strand
CAAAAATGTTTTCACATAGTAAACGAGAAAATCTCATGAATGTTATGTCAATCAGGTTGATAAAAATATCTCAGATTGCATGTGAAGCCTGCACACTGTACCCCATGATTGAACTAATGTACACAGCTATGATTCAATAATAATAATAATAATAAAACAAACAGATAGAGCTTCTTCATGTCTTTTGTATCCTCTTACTCACACTGGATTCTGAAGCCAGGGATCTTTTCTGCATGGAACTGCTCCGCCATCCTCAAACCCATCCTCCGGGAGGCTGGAGCAGTACATGTAAATAGACCTGTAAACAGTGTTTAAAATTAGTAGGTGACAAATACACTTTTTTTTCTTTCTCATGGCGTCCCTTGGGCATTAATTAAATATAACATTTTCAAGCATTTTCTCTTGCAGAATCATTTCCTCCTATGTATTAAAATATTCAAAGTATGAATGCAACAGACAGTAATATTAAATTCTAATGACTGTTGCTGAACAGCAGGGAGCTGGGTCATTCCCAGTCTGCAATAGATGCCAGTAAAACTGAAATCTTTCCCCATTAGCATGCAGAGGAGTCAAGTTTGAGAATTACTTTGTTGGTGGGAGACTTTCTTTTTCTCCTAATGGGGAGCAAAAATTGGGGTATGTTGTTTCTACTTCTGGATATATTTTTTTCTTTATTCTTTCTTTTTCTTTGTCTAGCTAACTAGCTAGCTAAGTATCTACATCTTCTGTATCTCTTATTTTCTTTCCCTCCCTCTTTTCCTCGCTTCCTTCCCCCCTCACTCCCTCTTTTCTTTTTTTTAAGAGAAATGTTAAATATTCTTTATTTGACATTACACATAAACTATACTAAAATGTCTTTCAATAAATAAAAGGCAGCATTTTAGTAGACCCAGGGAAATTAGACTGGCATAATAAGTACAAAAGTACAAAGTAAACATTGCTACCTTCTCTCCAGCCCTCACCTTTAACAGGCTAATGAACACCAATTAAAACATCATTGAGTCTTGCTTGGTTCTGAGACAGTGAGGGGATTTCCCCAGTATTTAAATAATTCACATAATCAGTTATATAAATCTTTATAGAAAACCAATGTTCAATAGGCTTTGAGATGGCAATTTACTACCTTGGTGGAAAGGTAACCATCACTAATTAAATCTGAACTTATCTTTATAAATGGAAAACAGTGATAGCATTTACTGAACTGGAGTCACTATCAAAATCCAAAAAACCGATCATATTCATTTAACCACAAGCCAGTCTTAGTTAAACTGGGACTGTCCAACAAAATTATTCCGTCATTCATTCATTATCTGAATTCTGGTAAATGAGACCAATCAAATTATGGTACACATAAAAAAAAGCAGTATTTCTCTTTTGTAATAAATAAGGCAATGGCCGACTACTACTCATTTGTAGCTTTTTTGAGATAAGTCTGCCCTTTCTCCCTTCATCTTAATGCCAGCGAAGATCATTTTTGTTCCAGGGATGTACTTCTTGGGATTCTCCAAATACTCCATCAGTGTATCCTCTCCCCAGGTTATGCCTTTGTTCTTATTGGCGTCTGTGTAAGAGAAGCCCGCAGCCTGACCTGTCTTCCTCCCAAAGAGACCATAGAGATTTGGCCCAGTCTTGTGCTTGCCTCCTTTTTCCACAGTATGGCACTGGGCACACTTCTGAACAAAAATCTTCTTGCCTTTCTCAACATCACCCATATTTAATTCTAAAAACGAAAAGACCCAACTTACTATCTTTTTCTTCAAGTAACAAATATAGCGTAAACCAATGTCACTTCAGTTATTTAATTTCTAATCCATTGCTAATTAATCTATGACGTTAAGTACCAGAATAAATCTTATTTCATTTAGCACACTCATAATACCTTTAAGGCTAGAAACACTATTTAGGAAAACCTCCTTATAAACATACCTTTGTGTGTCTAGTCCCAAGCAAGCAAAGTAGGAGGAACCTAGCTCTAGCTTCAATCTCAAAAGATGAGGTCAAGGTCACAAAGAGTCACTAATCTGAAATTGAATCGTGACTACATTAAACTAAAACCACAAGAATCCCAACTTTTAATAAGGTCTAGTTATTTGTTCCTACCACAATCTAAAGCACCTCTCTCTGAGGATAATATGAAGCACGTAAATTTTAAACAGGTCCTGGCTGTTCACACCTGCTCAGGTCACAGGTGTAGCTTGTCACTCTAACTTGACACGCTGCAGATAACAGCACAGGAGAGACTGCAAGGACATGGACATCCCCTTCTCCCCACAGCTGAGTTGCCCGGAGACGACCACGAGGTCATTCACCCATCCAGGTCGCTTTCAAGGTGACTGACGAAAATCCACCTTTCCGGGATGCCAGAGCAGTCGATGAAAGAGACGACAGGCAGCCAGGAAAAGAAATGACCTCTTATTAGAGGAGCAGCAGCTTTTGCTCTCCAAGGGAGGCCGTGAAGCGAAGCGCTGCTCTCTGGCTCTCCGGGAGGGCTCGCGTTTTCCTCGGACACGCATCCAAACCGCCTAGCGTGCTTGACCTGCTCTACACCTAGTTAGGGTTCTGCCTGGCCACAGTCCAGGCATCTCACTCCCGGCCCTGCCCGCACCCCCCCCCCCCACCCCAGGGCTTCCCTCGGAGATCCCCTAGGTCGCCTCCGCACCCCCCACATGGGTGTGGGCCTCCCACAAGCTCGGCCTTCCACCCACTATGGTTTCCGCGCCCTGCCCTCACCGCTCTTTGGTTGCTGATAGTATCAAAGTCCCGAGCTGAAAGCCGAACGTCCCGCTCTCTAAGTCCAAGGACACGCCGAGCTGCGCCTATGTACCGGTGTTAGTGCAACCGAACTCGCTCCGCCCTCCTGTGGCCAGAAGAGTTACCAGTGGTGTGATACGCCGTGTCGTCACGGCGTTTCATTGGCTCCCGCCTCCAGGGCAGGCGCCAGAAGGCTGCGCGCGCATGCTGGCTAGCAGGGTAGGCTGTACCGCGCGCGTGCCCTTCCTTCCCAGGTCTCTCTTCCCTGGGCGTTACCACGGTCTTGCACGCACGACGTCGAGGTCGTCCCGGAGACGCTGACGTCACTGGCTGGCCTCTGTGCGCTTGCTCTTGCGGGCGGGGAGGGGAGGGCGTGAGGAGCTGAGTCTTGTGGCGAGCCTATGGGTAATTTTGCTGACGTAACAGGTCTTCGGGATGGTGGTGCAACGAACTTTGAGCTGGGCCCTCCGCCTTCTGCAAAGAGACGCACCTGGAGGTCTCCTAGTTACCTCACGTCAGCAGGCGACCTTTACCCAGATTCGGGCTTGCTTCCACTCCTGGCGCCAGCTGCACCCCAGAGGGACAGCCTGGAACCAGGAGTTTATGAGAGTAGGACATTAAGTCATCTTTCAGCTCTCTGCCAGATGGACGCCCTAAGACCGAGGAGGGTGCTGTGTTTGCCGTAGACAGGATTTTAACTACCCGCATCCCTGCCGGTTTCTCTTTTGCTGACACTCCTCGCCACCTGGCGTTTGTGTGCAGAAAGAACAGGGAGAGTGTGCAGGCAGTATCTAGGAAGAACCGTTTTTAGATAATTAGGGAATTATTGGAATCCTAGGTAAAGATCGTGTTCAAGTAAGCCTAATGCAGTTCAGATCATATTAGAAATGCAAATGTTATTACAACTGCCTGTGGTTACCATTATCCTAGTTAGCCTTAGAAACTTGCTCCCCTTACTGTCGCTGAGAGTTTTCCTCTTGAATTCTAAGCACCTCAAATTCACGCTCTGATAGATTTTTCCTCTTCCGTGTAGCACTGTTGTATTCAGTCAAGTGTTTTTGTTGTGCGCCAGGCATTTATCTAGATACCTGGTGTAAATCAGTGAGGTCTCTGATGGAGCTTACATTCTAGCATCCTTCCTCCCATCCCCAAATTAGATACATTCCACACCTCTGGATTTCAGCTTCCACACCTTCCATCTCCCTATGTGACTGCACTATTTTTATTTTTTAACTGAGTCCTGACTTACAATTCCTCTCTAATCTCACACACTACTTGCCACAGTCTTCCTGTAAAACACAGCAGGTCAGATAGATGTATCAATGAGTCACCTGGCCAAGTGAATGGATCGACCCCTCTCTAAATTTATTCCCTTGAGGAGAATAGAAACTAGGAAGTTCTTAATATTTTTTTTAACTAAAGAAATTGTGGATAAAGAGTTGTTATTTGCAAGTAGGGGGAAAATGAGAAGAAAGAACAACAAAAATCAACACTTGGCACCTTCATGTAGTATGACAGATAACAAATTTTATGTTATGTCTGTATTTAAAACTTTTTTGTTTGAGACGAGAGTCTCTGTTGCATTGGTAGAGTGTGATGGCCTCATAGCTCACAGCAACCTCTGACAAAGGTTTGATAACTAGAATCCAGAGAAGTCAAACTAATAAGAAAAGAACAAGTGAACAAGTGATCCCATTTCATTGTGGTTAAGAGACTTGAACAGAAGCTTCTGTGAAGAAGACCAGGTGCATGAGCAACAAACAAATGAAAAAATTCTCATCATCTTTAATCAGAGAAACGCAAATCAAAACCACTTTGAGATACCATCTAACTCCAATAAGAGTAGCTCACATAACAAAATCCCCAAACTACAGGTGTTGGCATGGATATGGAGAGAAGGGAACACTTCTGCACTGCTGGTGGGAATGCAAGCTAATACCTTCCTTTTGGAAAGAAGTTTGGAGAATCCTTAGGGAACTAAAAGTAGACCTTCTATTTAATCTTACAATTCCTCTACTAGGTACATATCTAGAAAACCAAAAATCACTTTACAACAAAGATATTTGTGCCAGAATGTTTATTGCAGTCCAATCCATAATTGCCAAGTCATGGAAGCAGGTCAAGTGGCCATCAACCCCTGAATGGATTAACAAATTGTGGTATGTGTATACCATGGAATATTATACAGACTTAAAAAAAGATGGAGACTTTAAGTCTTTTATGTTTACATGGATGGAGCTGGAACATATTCTTAGTAAAGAATGGAAGAAAAAGTATCCAATGTACTCAGTACTGTTACAAAACCAATATATAATCACCCACACTTTCATACGAATGATAAATCTACAGCCCAGAATGAAGGAGGGAAGGGGAGGGCTATGTGGAGGGAGGGTAATCAGTGGGATCATCTATTGTGTATTATGGAAGGGTACTTGTCAAATCTATTAAGAGTAGAATATAAATGTCTTAACAAGTAATTGAGGTGAAGGCTATGTTAACCAGTTTGATGTAAGCGCCCCAAATTATTATAAAATCAGCACATTGTACTCCATAAATGCATTAATGTACACAGTTATGATTTAATTTTAAAAAAGTTCTAAAGAGATCATAGTACTTAAAATTTACTCAAGGTACCTGAGAAAATTAGTTGTGAAGGACAATAATATTGTGCAAATTACTTTGTTTCATGTTTATATGTTATAGTGCACTCACCCTACCACCTTCTCATTGCTTATGATGATCAGTAGCTAGTAAGGAATATAACTATTATAAAATAAGTGCCTTAGATTTCTTCTTCAAGCAACATAGTGAATGACATACATTTGTTCCTCCTTATTGGTGGTTTTGCTTTCTACAGTTTCACTTACTTTCAGGTGCCACAGAACAAAAACACTAAGTATTTTGAGAAAGAACCACATTCACATAACTTATTATATAGTATATTATAGTTATTTTTAATTTTTTACTGTGCCTAATTTATAAGTTAAACTATATTATAGCTATCTATGTACCATGGAGAAAAAACATAGCAAAGCTTTGTTTATGACATGAGAAATCTATCATTAGGTTCTTTTGTTGTGGCCATCATAGAGTAAACTTACACTAACCTAGATTTATAGCTTACTTAGGTTATATCCTATATCCTGTTGCTTTTAGGCTATAAACCTGTATAGCATGTTACTGTACAGAATATTGTAGGCAGTTGTAACGTATTAGTATTTGTGTATCTAAAAATGTATAAATACTGAAAAAATACAGTAAAAAACCACTTTTGTATTTGCAGTCTCTTGACCAAAATATCCTCATGTGGTGCATGACTTGTGTGTATAGGGTTCAGTGCTATCTGTGGCTTCAGGCATCTGCTAAGGGTCTTGGAATGTGGATAAGGGGAGACTACTGTGTTTTTAAAAATTCTGATAAAAAAATTTACTAAAATCTCTTATCCCCCAAATGAAAACATAACTGAGGCCACAAGAAATTAAGAAAAATCTGGTTGGAGGCAAGGGGGAAGATGGAGAAACAATTGAAAACTGAAGTGATAAGCATAAGGTGACTCCAGGGCCATCTTAAGAACTTTATCTTTTTTATTTTTGTTGTTGGGGATTCATTGAGGGTACAAGGAACCAGATTACACTGATTGCATTTGTTAGGTAGAGTCCCTCTTAACTGCAGTGGAAGAGTTAGGCTATGATAGCAGCTCAAAAAAATGGAAGTAAAACTCAGAGTGTCATGAGAGAGTTGAAGGTAAAGTTGACGAGGACACCTTCATAATGTTGGTGTACTTGAAAGGTTAAAATACATTCTGTTCACTGGCAAAGAGAACAACAAGGTTAGTCTTGTTTGTCTTGGCCTTAGTAGTGGGTGGGAGAAAAAAGTATCCCTAAAGAAATCATTACCGCAGGTCTACTGTCATGCAGGTTTAGGGTTTGATATACTCTACCTTTACAGTCTGAGAAAACTCCATCTGAAAAATGAACAAAGTATTTGTGGATGGGCAGTGTGTCCTGGTATCTGGCAGAAGCAAACACAAATTTTATGCAGAGGACTATCTCAGTGCCAGCCTCTGAGGATTCACATATTTTTAACAACTGTCAAGGATGAGCTTATAACAAAAAGCAACAAAGAGCAGAGAAGTAAAAATCTTAACAGTGAAGACTTCTTCCTATTAATGTGGAAAGAAAATAATCATTGAGTAAAAACACAATACAATTGTATATAAGTAACACATAAGAAACTACCAAGTGTGACTAAAATCTTACATAATTTATATAGATAAATTAAATTTTTTTTATACCATGTTCTTTTAGCTAGCATTCAGGATGAGACTTCAGAATTGATAGTACCCTATTTCTCATTTGGCAGCATAGTTTTCACTTGTTCTTTGGATTTATAGTAACCTGTTTCCCATAGAAAGATTTGAGATCACAGTTTGTGGCCAGATGATTCCTGATCAAATCCTTGTTTTCTTCGCACATTTCTTCGTGTTAGATGTTGAAAGGTGAAGAACTGCTGCAAAGAACCAGGCTGAGTAAAGTTAATAGCAGAGATTTAATAAGGGCATCTGCAAGCACACAAGCTGCCACTGAAGACAGAAAATAAGGACAGCACAGATTAGCATAAGGGGCCTCTTTGAAAGCAGTTCAGGGTGTGGCTTAAACGCTGCTCAGAAATTTGGGATGTGGTGTAAGGGATCAAAGGTCATCTACTAGAGGCCTTCTAAAGGTGGGAGGATTATCTGCTGTGAATCTTCTACAAATTGAAAGGAAATTTAATGGGACCAGAAGAGCAAGGAGAGTTCTATTCTTTGCTTAATCAATGTGCAAAGCCACTGGAGCCAGTCTTTTCTCTCCTTAAGAATGGTTAGGCCATACACTCAAGATCAGTGATGGCCAAAAAGAAAAAAAAAAAAAATGGTTAGGCCCATTGGAGATAGAGAAAGACTAGCACTTCATCCTAAACTTACCTGGGGATTGGGTGGCCATTTATTTAATTAGTTGTCTTCTTACTAAAAAATAATAAAACTTCTTTTATTCCCTAAGAAACATGGTTACATTTGTATCAAATTGCCAAGGTGGTAGGGATCCTGGAGCTGTTTTCCTAGATGTTTACCTTTCAAAGGTATGAATCCAAGCTATCTGAGAGATGTATTTACATTCCCAAGGGTTAGAGTGAAGACTCTGACTCTAAAATATTCCCAGGGGAAGAAAACGGAAAGAGAGGAAGTTAACAACTTAATGGGACATCTCAAGCCACTGGAAAAGGAAGAACATTCCAATCCCAAACCCAGCAGAAGGAAAGAAATAACCAAAATTAGAACAGAACTAAATGAAATCGAAAACAAAAGAATTATACAACAGATCAATAAATCAAAACGTTGGTTTTTTGAAAAGGTCAATAAAATAGATAAACTTTTGGCTAACCTAACCAGGAAAAAAGAGTAAGATCTCTAATTTCATCAATCAGAAATGATAAAGACTAAATAACAACAGACTCCTTAGAAATTCACAAAATCCTTAATGAATATTATAAGAAACTTTATTCTCAGAAATATGAAAATCTGAAGGAAATTGACCAATACTTGCAAGCACGCCATCTTCAAAGACGTAGCCAAAATGAAGTGGACATGTTGAACAGGCCTATATCAAGTTCTGAAATAGCATCAACTATACAAAATCTCCCTAAAAAGAAATGCTGAGGACCAGATGGCTTCACATCAGAATTCTCCAAACGTTTAAAGAGGAACTATTACCTATATTACTCCACCTTTTCCAAAATATAGAAAAAGAAGGAATATTACACAACACATTCTATGAAGCAAACATCACCTTGATCCCCAAACCAGGAAAAGATCCAACAAGAAAAGAAAATTATAGACCAATATTACTAATGAATATTGATGCAAAAATATTCAATAAGATCCTAACAAACAGAATCCAGCAACACATCAAACAAATTATACACCATGACCAAATGGGCTTTATCCCAGGGTCTCAAGGCTGATTCATTATACATAAATCTATAAATATAATTCAGCACAGAAACAAATTAAAAAATAAAGACCATATGATTCTCTCAACTGATGCAGAAAAAGCTTTTGATAATATCCATCATTTCTTCATGATCAGAACACTGAGGAAAATGAGTATAGAAGGGACATTTCTTCAACTGATAGAGGCCATCTACAGTAAACCCACAGCCCATATTGTATTGACTGGAGTTAAATTTAAATCTTTTTCAGGTGAGGAACCAGGGAAGGTTGCCTATTGTCTCCACTGCTTTTTAACATTGTAATGGAAGTTTTAGCCATTGCAATTAGGGAAGAAAAGGTGATCAAGCGTATTCATATAGGGTCAGAAGAGATCAAACTTTCATTCTTCACAGATGATATGATTGTATATCTGGAAAACACCAGAGATTCTACTACAAAACTCTTAAGAGTGATCAAGGAATACAGCAGTGTCTCAGGTTACAAAATTGATACTCACAAATCTGTAGCCGTTATATATACCAACAATAGTCAAACTGATAAAACAGTCAAGGCTTATTCATTCATTCAACAAATTTGTATATAATGCCCACTCTGTGCCACATATTATGCTATGATAGATTCAAGGGTAATGGGTATAGACATGGTCTCCTGAAGTTTGTATTTTAGGAAGAGAAACCACAAAAAGTTACCAACAAATACATAAAATAATTATCATACAAATATATAAAATAACTATTATGTCATGAGGGTAGAAAGGTAGACCCTGATTTTTCAGTCCTTGTTAACTCACGTAATTATTTAACTTTGAAACAATTCTACCTTCTAAGTTATTACTAGGTGTGTTCAATTTTCATATTCACTACTATATTTTAGATGTGGACTTCTGCTACTTGTCACAGAAAAAGCATCTTAACTGAGAGTCTTCATAAACTTTCATTATAGCAGTTAAGTCAGGGAAGAATCCTGTTCAGCACTAGATGACCATCCTGAGAAAGTTGGTAATCTTCAATGAAGACTAAAAGAAATGTAGTAGCTATGAGAAAGAGACACAAATTTTTGCCTACAGTTATATTTTAACTCTAAAGTGTGGTTACAGTAACTCAAATGAGAACAGTCTACTATTCTATTTGCCCACTGTGGTATGCAGAGTTTCAGCCCTTATCATCTCCACTGCCGGATGTCAGACGTGTGTTTATGTTATGCTCCATGGCAAAAGGGATTTGTAGATATAATTAAGTTAGTAATCAGTTGTTAAGGAAGAGATTATACAGTTGGGGGAAATGTAATCATTAAAGCCCAAACAAGCAGAAATCTTACTCTGGCAGAAAAAGAAGGCAGGGAGATTAGAAGCATAAGTGAAACTCAACACACTGTTGACCAGAAGCTGTAGGAGTCCACCAGAAAAGCCTCAGAAGAAAATCGCTTCTGCCACTAACTAGTAAACTTGAAAGAAAAGGCCTGGGCTCGGGTTAGCCATAGTCCTAAATGACAGCTTGACTATAGCCCAGTGAAACTCTGAGCAATTTAGCCACATTGTGCCAGATTTTTGACCTAGTGTGAGATAATTAATATGTGTTGAGAAGGCCATGAAGTTTATGATTATTCTTTATAGCAGAAATAAAAATGAATACAACTAGATATTCACAATTTGTATTACTTCTTCATTGTTACATTGCAAATTTTAACTGGTATCATTTTCCTTCTGCTGATTAATTAGCTTTCATGATTTTTTAGAGCAGGTATCCTGGCTAACAATTCTCTTAGTTTTCTTTCCATTGTCTTCAATTTTATCTTCATTTTTGAAGGATATTTTTGTTTGACATAGGATTCTGAGTGAAATTTTTTTCAGTACCTTAAAAATGGTATTTTACATCATTCTTATCTTTGTGGTTTCTAATGAGAAATCAGCAATATAATTGGTCTCTGTCAATTTTCACTGGTGTTTTTTTTTTTATCAAGAATACCTTTTCAGTTTTAATTTTTTTTTTTTTTTTGGTTATGATGAGTGTGGGCACAGATTTATTTGAGGTGTTTGTGATTTGCTTAGATTCTGAAAACCCACAGGTTTATGTCTTTCATCAACTTTGGAGAGTTTTCAGCCATTGTCCTTTCAAATACATATATTTTTTCCCAGATTCTCTACTGTGATTTTGATTATATAATGATAGATATTTTGATCTTTTAGGAAAGGTAAGTTGAGGTGTGATACAATTTGAGAGAATTTGAGTGAGAAGAAGCTTATGAAATGGGGATCACCAGACCTGCAGAGGTTTTAATGTTCTGGTGACAAAGCATGAGAGGCAAGTATTTATGGGGCTGATGCTAAGCGGGATGAAAAACCAGTGGGTTGGTTTCAGGAAGACAGTTGCTTTATGTGACCATCACATTAGAAATTCTTTAGTTATATGACTTTAAGTCTGTCTGCTGTTTCCGATCAGGAGAGCTCAAGTTCTGTTTTTCCTTAAAGTATTTATAAGAAGTAGCTCAATCAAGTTCAGTTTCACTTATGCTTACAAATCAAGTGAAGGTTAGATCCTTTATGAAACCTAACTGACCTTATCTACTCAAGAATTCTTCAGGCCTGCTCTCAATGTTAATTTACTTTAACAAGTCTGGGAGTATCTGTTAATTTTTTTTCAATCATTTTTCTCTCTCTTTCAGATTGGATAATTTCTACCGATGGATCTTCAAAGTCACTGCCTCTTTCCTCCATTGCATTATGTGACTGAATCAATTTGGTGAAGGTTCTTTTCTTTTCTTTTTTTTTTTAATTTGGGTACTATATTTTTCATTTAGGTCTTCCTTATATCATGTAAATTATTGCTAACACTTTCTGTCTTTCCATTCATGTCAGGTGTGTTTGTACTTCTGTAAGCGTCTTCATAATTGTTGTCTTAAAGTCTGACACATGATTCTAATATTGGCCTCATCTCAGTGTTGGGGTTGATTGATTTATGTGTGTGATTTAATTTTCCCAGATCCTGTTATTTTAGATTGTAACCTGAATATTTTGAATATTATATTTTGAAAGTCTGGATGCTTATTATTGCCATTATTTCAAAATATAAAATTATAAATTTGTTTTTTATTAGAGAAAGGGAAGAGAGTAGGGGAAAGAGATGAGACAGAGAGAAAGAAAAGCCTAGAGAGCAGAGAGTGAGAGAGGGAAGAAGGGGGAAGAGAGAAAAGGAGAGAGAGAATGGTGTGGCATCCCAAAGAAAGAAAAGAAAAATGCCAGCCTGGATGTTGTTTGAATCTCATATGGAATGTTAAGATTATTTTGTTTTAGCAGGCTATCTACTTGCTTGAATTTGTTTTACAAGTTGCAGCCAATCTTTTATTAGGTTGTAGTTTCAAAGTCATTTACATTTTTAAAAGTTCTGTGGCCAGCTCGGTGCCTGTGGCTCAAGTGGCTAAGGCGCCAGCCATGTACACCTTAGCTGGTGGGTTCGAATCCAGCCTGGGCACACCAAACAACAATGATGGCCGCTATGAAAAAATGGCCAGGCATTGTGGTGGGTGCCTGTAGTCCCAACTACTTGGGAGGCGGAGGCAGGAGACTCGCTAGAGTCCAGGAATTGGAGGTTGCTGTGAGCTGTGATGCCACAGCACTCTATCCAGGGTGACAGCTAGAGACTCTGTCTCAAAAAAAAAAAAATTCTGTGGACAATGATTAGTGGGACAGAATAAAAAACATAATGCAATAATAATAAAAAAATAACAAAAACTCAGTGGCACTTTTTGGACGAGTCCTGTTTGTACACTACCCACTAGACAGTCTGGAACCTGGGCAGTGGTCTATGGCTCACTTCAGTTTTCAAATCTTTTGCGTGTTGTCTAATGCAAGGTGTACTCAGCTCAGAAGGGATCCCAGAAATTCACAAACTGCTTTTGGGGATGCTTTTCTAAACTCTTATTTTCTGTGATATCCCAAACACATGCCCATTTTCTAGCACTTACTTTTCTGAATTCCTGCAGAAAGCTGTGGTCTTATTCATTCATTCTGTCTGTACTTCCTGAAAATGCAACCACATCCAAGGCCAAGTGGTAGGACAGAGAAAGAAGAAAAGCATTTGAGGCTGGACTTACCCTTCTGGGACTCTAATAAGTCCTCTCCCCTCAAGTTTAGGGAATACAAACTCTTTCTATTATAACTGCTGCTACCACCACAATCCCTGAAGTAGGACTGACTCAGGACCTATGTGGGCATGAAAAAACCTAAGAAAAACGTGGAGGGAGGAGATCACTTCCCTTAAGTCAGGACTAGAAGGCTTCTCCTGGATCCCTCTCTTCCCTGTCAGTTCCAACTTCCTGATGTTGGGTCAGCTTGAGTTCAGGTCAGGAGATTCACCGTAAACTCATAGCCATTTGATAATATCTCATCTGTGAACAGCTGCTCCGTGCATTATGGAGGGATTTTACCATGCACTCAGGAAGAGAGACCGGATGAAGAGTACTGATGGCATTTTATCTAAGAATGTAACTCTTGTGCCCATAATTTTAAAACTCAGAAAAATTTAATTTATGGCTTTCAAAGATTTCATAAAAATATATTTTTAATAAAGATGCTTTCTCTTTGATTTATTACATTATCTTGCAGGTGGAAGGATCATTGAGAAATGGCTAATAAAATTCAGTTCACAGTAAATGTAGCATGATAAATGACAAATAGTCTGTTACTGAGTGAAAGTGAATAAAAAGAAAAACATCTTAAGAGGGGACCAAATGGGGAAGAATCCAAATAGATTAATAATATTTGGTTTAATGTCAATATTTTTTCAATAAATAATTTACCAGCCTTATTTAAAATGAAGCTATCATTACATAAGGAAATAAAGTTTTAAAAATGTATAGAAAAGAAAAAAACATCCTTTCTTTACAACATGTTGTTGACTGCATCTTCAAAAATGCAATATTTTAATATTTTTATTCCAACCTAAGAGTGTATCTTTCCAAATCCAACAGGTAAATATTATACACATGTCAACATTCCAAAAACAAAATTGTGTATTTGGGGTTTGTTTACTAAGAATGGAGATAATAGAGTTTGAGCAGAGGCTCCACCCTTTATCCACATGAGACCCCTGTTGGTGAAATACCTGAGTCATCATTTCATTCCCCTGGTTTTTCCTCTCTGTTTTGCTAAATATTCCACTTGATCACTTTCTTTTCTTTTCTCTGTGGAACACACATAATGTTATCAGGGGAAGAAGTCCATATAATCTACACAAATTTTCACCTTTATCCCTTTTTAAGACTCCTACAAAATTTTCAATATCTCCCACTCTTTACACTTAGAGAAGGGAAATAATCTTTAGTAATATTTGCTACTTAATACACATTCCAAGAAAAATGACAAAACCTTTGATCCATATTTTTTCTCCACTCTATAAACTGAAGACATTTTCAGGATTTCTATTATCACAACATCTCACAGTTTTGTCTAACGATGTTCTAACTTCTGCTACACTACAGGCATTTTTCTCCCTTGTGAAACAACCATACACCAGGCACTCAGATACTTCATGGCAAAATACCAGGCTCTCAGAGTTCAGGCTCATTGTCCTAAACTTGCCTCAACTCTCCATATTGTTTTAAACACTTTTCATGAAGAATATCGCTCAAACCTCTGATAGCCTAGAATTGTGTCTCAGTATCTTGACTTAGTAGTTATAATCAGAACCAAGAGAGAAGTTTTCTAACTGAAAGGCGTTCATTCGATTTTTGTTTCTATTCTTAGAATTACTATGCAAGTGGACAGTATAGAGAGTGCCACCCTTCTGAGAGATTTCATATAGTACTTATAAGGAAATGGCATACCTAGATACCAATCTAAACCTCTAAAAACACCCCTCAAATAAACATTTAAGTATAGGGAGAAACATAAAATGCCTGTTTTTAATATTTATAGTAACATCCAGACCAAGATGGAGTAGACACACTTACCCCTATTCCTGCAAAGTTTGGCTAAAAATCCTATACAGTGTGTATAAAACTTATATCTAAAGGCTCTGAAAGGTGGAAAGAAAAAGGCAAGGTGACTAATGAATTTGGCACCTGAAAAACTGTATGCCTGTGAGATTGTTGGTGTTCCCTTTTGCATCACATGCCCCTGGCTATTAGTGAAGTCATCCACTCAAGATGCCAATGGAATAAACAAAAACAGCCTATGAAAGGCCTTTGTTTCTAATGAAAGGACAGGAAGAGGAGAAGCCTAGTAAGACAAACAAAAAACAAACAAAAAAACCTCTTAGAAAATAAGAACCCACTCTCAGCAAACACTGTGGAAAAAGTTGCAGCCGTACCATCAACCCTAACAGGAAATGGTCTGTTGGAACCCTAAGTATTTATGCTCCATATTTTAACAGTTCTTTGTTTTAAGAACATTCTAATCCCATTCTTTTAGTCATTGATATTTTAAAATATACTCTAAGTTGAACAATCTGGTGAAAATATCTTTGTTACAAAGT
>CAUYON010004534.1:0-23246 GCA_963573935.1 Arctocebus calabarensis | reverse complement strand
TCTGCCAAAACCAGCCCTGAAGCAAGGCCAAACAAGCAGGTGAGGATAAGAGAGATGGCCAGAGACTGTGCTCTTAACTATCCTCACCCTGTCCCATCCCCACCACCTCAGACCTACCTTTGGGGACTGACATGACCAGCTAATCATTCCTATCAGCAGGGCCTGCTCTGATCCTGGTTCCATGCTCCTATTTATAGCCATGATCAGATGTGACTGGGCTTATTCTGGTCCTGGAAACCAGGGTCATTTGGTGACTATCTCTATAGACCAAAGTGCTTGAGGATGCTCAAGTAGCCTCAGCTTGAGCTTCTGTCTGCCTTTGACTTGCTGCTAGGTATGGCTTGGCACAGGCAGGTTGGAGAATAGGGGATGGTGGTGCAGAAGGGATTGGGGGAAGATTTTCATGTAAAATAAAATAAATACAATCTTTTCTTAAAAAAAAAAAGTCAGAACTCAAAGGGTCAATTTACCATTATAGAGTTAATACAAACTTTGTTAAACTGTTTTTCTATTGTTTTGCCTGCCAAAAACTGTGGTTGTTAAGAATAGCCTTCAGATAAAGTGCTAAAACTTAGCAGAAGACCCAAGGTCAGTTACTCATTTGGAACTAAAGAAAAAAAAAAAAAGAGTCCTCTTTACTTTTTGAAACAGCAGCCACTTTTCTTTCTTAATTGGCATTACTCTATTTGGCTCTTATAGTAACTAGACATATTATTTTTGTTTTTTTTTTTGAGACAAGAGTCTCACTTTGTCACCCTTGGTAGAGCACCATGGTGTCACAGCTCACAGCAACCTCAAACCCTTGGGCTTAAGCGATTCTATTGCCTCAGCCTCCCAAGTAGCTGGGACTACAGATGCCTGCCACGATGCCTGGCTATTTTTTTTTTTGGTCATAGTTGTCATTGCCGTTTGGCAGGCCCAGGCTGGATTCGAACCCACCAGCTCTGGTGTATGTGGCTGGTGTGCTAGCCACTGAGCTACAGGCACTGGGCCGCTGGACATAGTCTTAACAAACAGCTGCTACCATGTTGGAAATTGACTGGAAACAGCATGCTGCTTACAGGCCACAGAGTTTAGGGAAAATTTAAAACTTCAGTGAATCTAGGCTTTACCATTAGGATTGTTTATGAGATGTGCTCCTATTAAAAGAACAGGGTACTCACCCTATAAAATACTATATCATAGGCCCCCTCCCACTTTAGGACATTTACCAAGGACCCTGAGAGAACTGGGAGAAACAGAACTTACTAAAAATTACTACCCAACTAATGTCAGTGGGAAAAATAATGAAAAAGGACTTCAGAATGGGTGATGACAGCTGTCCTGTTAGTTTATCTCCCCCAGTCTATCCCAATATTCTAGGTAAGCAGGTGTAAATAAAAGATTGGAGCCTGTGTGCGCAGAAACCACAGTGGAAAGTCCCTACTTGGTGATCGTATCCACATCAACAGCAGTGCAGGTGGATGGCATTCCTGCCTAGATACATCGTTGGCATGTGAAACCAGCCCAGTGACGAGGAGTGGACGGTCCAACGACACCCAGAGCACCCCCACCATCTCACCCTGAGGAAACAGACTACAGCCCCGCCCCAGTCATATACAGGGAGCTGAGTGGTCTACGCCAGGCAGAAGCTTGAGGATGAGGAGCAGTGGTGTGGGACTGATTCTTTGCTTTGGGTTTTTTCACTTTTTTTAGTCTTAGGTATAAGACATGGTGAAGGTTGTGAAAAATGTATCCAACAGGTAACCCGAACTAGACAAACAGTCAAAACTGTGTTACTAGTTTACTCTTATTATGAATATACAGAAAAGACTGAAGAAACTTGCATAGATAATAACCCCCAATATCAGGTATGTGTGCCCCTCAGGGGCCTGCTGTTTGCTCCAATCCTTCAGAACCCCCAGAGCAGACTGAATTTGCCATGTGGTATACTGATATCCCTAGAAAGACAATAATCCAAGTTCTAACAGAAGGAATACCTAAGCAAATATTACTAACCTTCGATGGATACCAAATTTTTAATAACATAATGTTTGAGGGAGCATGTACAAATCCATCTTAAGAAAGACGATATACTAGAAGAGATAAGACCATATCCCACAGGTCAGGCACCTGTGCAGGATGTGTGCACTGGCCTGTATAATCTGGGCCACATGGATTAATCCCAATGACAGTCATCCAGCACATTTCATAAAAGGGAAAGCTCCTTCCCTGTGTGCCCCTGGAAATTGTTACCCACTAGATGGAAAGCCTCCTTCCCCTGGTTGTAACGGGGGAAACTGTAATCCACTGATACTAAATATAACCAGCCCTTCTGACCCTAGATGGGAAAAGGTGAAAGCCTCATGTTAGGAATGAACGAACATGGAAGAGACCCTGTCATAGGTATAATAATTAAAAGTAAAATAACCAAAGGAAACTCAAACCTAGGTACCAGGCTTTCGATGACAAGTTATCACAACCTGCTCCAGACATTCCTCCTAAAGCTAAAAACTTATTCCTCCTCCTGACAGAAAACATTGCTCAGTCTTTCTTTTTTTTTGAGACAGAGTCTCACTATGTCTCCCTGGGTAGAGTGCTGTGGTGTCACAGCTCACAGCAACCTCCTACTCTTGGGCTTAAGTGATTCTCTTGCCTTGGTCTCTCAAGTAGCTGGGACTACAGGCGCCCGCCACAATACCCAGCTATTTTTTGTTACAGTTGTCATTGTTATTTGGCAGGCCGGGGCTGGATTTGACCCAGCCAGTTCTAGTGTATGTGGCTGGTGCCCTAGCCCCCGAGCTACAGACAACAAGCCAATCTTTTTTTTTTTGTGGAGACAGAGTCTCACTCTATCACCCTCAGTGGAGTTCTGTGGAGTCACGGCTCATAGCAACCTCCAGCTCTTGGGCTTAAGCGATTCTCTTGCCTTAGCTTCCCAAGTAGCTGGAACTACAGGCACCCGCCACAGCGACCGGCTAATTTTTGATGTGGTTCGGCCAGGGCCGGGTTTGAATCCGCAGCCCTTGGTATATGGGGTCGGCGCTCTACTCGCTGAGCCACAGGCACCGCCCTCAATCTTAAACTTCTTAATAAGGCAGCTGCAGAAGAACTCCTCCTCCAAAAATAAAAAAAAACTTTACATTGAGCTGAAATAACCTTGAAAAAAACTATGTAACAGATAATAGCACCCTGGTTTCTTTCTTTTTTTTTTTAAACAATGTATCATTTTATTTGCAAAAACAAAAAACAAAAAGCAAACTAGCACCCTGGTTTCTTGAAAAATATAATCATTAACTCTTTGTATCCTCTGTTGTAACTATAACTATGCAGTTGATACTTAGCTGAAGAAAAAAAGTATAAAAGATATGAAAAAAACTGTTTCCCTAGAACTCAGCATTTTATGCCTTGATGCACCTGAGTTCTTGCTGGCAATTAAAGATCCCTTCCTCCATATTGTTGGTGTAAGGGTCTGTCAGTTTTCATTTGCTGTTTCCCTGCAACAATGCCAGCCTCTCAGCACTCTGTGGAAGATGGTTCTTTTTATCCTTGCATGTCACACAGAATTACTCAGTAGAAAATGGGAGATTATATGAGAGTCCGCACACTGGTTGGGAGTTGCCAAGTTCCTTTCCCCTGCATGGCAGCCAGAACCCTGGCGCTAGACCCAATGCCTCAGCTGTGCATCTGAAGAGGCCAGGAGCCAACATTTGGGGGATCTCCCAGTGAAATGGCCAGATCCACAGCTGATCATTCATGATCATTTTTTAATTCATTTGGTCATACACTTGACTGGGACTTCAGTGCCTACTATGTGCCAAGCAGTCTTCCTGATGCTGCAGACACAGATGGATGCCGATGGCTGACCTTGAGGGTTCACTTGAGATGCAGACAGAAAAGTAAATAAATTATGCAACATATTAGACATTCTATAGAGAAAAGTAAGTCAAAAGAGGGCTAGGAAATCCTAGGCAAGAAAGGAGGGGCGGGTGCTGCATTTTAGAGGGGGTTGGGGATCTCTTGCCAAGGAGATGTTGGAACACACACTGTGCAGTGAAGCCACCTGCTGATAAGCCCAGTCCACACACACAGACCTTCTAGCCAGTGTTTTTAGTGCCTCATTCTTAAATGTTTGCAGACCCACAGATCTCCAACATTTGATGAAGGCTTTTGAATATAAAACAGATACAGAAGACAGATGCTGAAAGGAAAAAGAATGAAGGAAAGACACACTGTGCTAATTTTCTATGTCCTTTCTTCCCCTCTTTCTTTTGGTGTAGATCTGAGTTTCAGCTGGGCAAGAGACTTCCCAGATGGGAGCCCCTTTGCCTTCCCTGTGGTGAGGGAAGGCCCTGAGTTCTGGCTGAGGGGCTGTGAGCAGAAAGTGTGCACACAACTCTGGGGTCAGTCATGAGAGCAAAAGTCACCTGCCTGCTTCTGGACTGTCATGAGAGAGGAAAGGCTTCTATCGTGTTTTTATGTCTTTTGTTATGGCAGCTTAGCTTGTATCCTAGTATGTGTGGGTCACAGGAGCTAAACATAGGAGACAGGGGCCCGAGGGGAGCCCAGGGACAGAACTGTGCCTGACACAGCCAGTCTACATTGGGGGAATGTAATTCTCTACCTTGAAGACTCTTGTTCTTTTTTTTGGCTGGAGGACAGAAACCCGATGATCCTGAAGCATCTCTTTATTTGCACTTGGCTCTCCTGGTGCTGGTGATGCTCCTGCTCTCTCAGTCACACCCCTGGCCAGCTGAGGGCTGTGTGCTGACCTGCCAGCTGGAGGTGGCCATGCTGAGTGAAGCAGCACAGACACAGAACACCGGCCAAGTTTCCGGGGGACACCCAGGGCCTGTTTGATGCAGGAGCCTTCCTGGTTGCAGGGTGCCCTGCATTTCCAAGGACTCATGTAGGAGCAGCCCTGGCTTCCCCCAGAAGAGGCTCCAGAAAATTCCTGGGGATGCTGAAGCTGGCCTGTGACTTGGATTTCAGCCCTTCAGCTCTTGGAAGCATTCACATAATTGGGACAGTATTGCCCTTTCCTCACACAGCTACATGGTGCTGACTACTGCTTTTCAAAAGTAAAGTGCATTGGGTGGTGCTTGTGGCTCAGTGGGTAGGGCATCAGCCCCATCTACCAAAGGTGGTGGGTTCGAACCCAGCCCGGCCAAACTACAACAAAAAATAGCCGGGCGTTGTGGCATGCTCCTATATTCTCAGCTACTTGGGAGACTGAGGCAAGAGAATCACCTAAACCCGGGAGTTGGAGGTTGCTGTGAGCTGTGTAATGCCATGGCACTCTACCAAGGGTGATAAAGTGAGACTCTGTCTCTACAAACAAACAAAAAACAAGTGAAGTGCATTCTTGGGGATATTATAGAGCTAATATATAAAGAAGCATTTCAGAATAATTACAACAAAAATGAACCAGCAGTTATTTCTGTGGAGGGCGGTCCCCTTGGGGAGGGTGGGTGCTTCTCAGTACCTTAGAAACACCTGTCCATACAAGCTTTATTTCTTAACCTAGGATGTATATACATGAGTGTTCAATAGTATTATATATTCTTTCCCATGTCCAACACATTTAAAATTTTAAATAGGCTTAAATAGCCATGGAACTAAGACTGTGTGACCAGGACAGGGGTTTGAGAGAGGTGGGTCTGACAGGTTTGGCTTTTTAAACAATATGCATGCATTGCCTTGATAAAGTTTTCTTTTCTTTTACTTTCTTTTTGAGACAGAGTCTCACTATATTGCCCTTGGTAGAGTGCTGTGGTGTCACAGCTCACAGCAACCTAAAACTCTTGGGCTTAAGCAATTTTCTTGCCTCAGCCTCCCAGGGACTACAGGCACTCACCACAACACCTGGCTATGTTTTTGTTGTTGTTGCAGTTGCCATTTTTTGTTTGGCAAACCCAGGCAGGGTTTGAACCACCAGCCTCAATGCATGTGGCCAGCACTGTAACCACTGTGCTACAGGCACCAAGTGTTTTTTTTCTTTTTTTGAGACACACTCACGCTGTTGCCCTGGGTAGGGCCAGGGCATCATAGCTCACAGCAACCTCAAACTCCTGGCGATCCTTTTGTCTCAGCTTCCCAAGTAGCTGAGGCTATAGGCGATCCTTTTGTCTCAGCTTCCCAAGAAGCTGAGACTATAGGCACCCACCATAATGCCCGAGTAGTTACTCTATTTTTAGTAGAAATGGGGGGGTCTCACTCTTGCTTAGGCTGGTCTGGAACTCCTGACGTCAAGCAATCCATCTACCTGGGCCTGAGTGCCGAGATTGCAGGCATGAGCCACTGTGTCCAGCTAACCGAGGAGACTTTCTATGCCAGCACCTGGATACACAGTGATGGTTAAGCCTAGGTTCTTGCCTTTGGGTTATGTCTGACTGTGCCAAGAGACTGAGACAGATAATTAACTACAGTATAGCCTGATAAGGGTGTAAAGCACCTGCAGGCCCAGGGCTTCTGGATTACAGAAGAGGGAGCAAGGACTTTAGTCAAAAAGCAGTGAGAAGAGAGAGGAAGAGCTCTGACAACCACGAGTCAGGCCTGGAGAGTCACATAGAAGGCCAGGACCGGCACCTCAGGAGGTAGAAACCTGACAAGTAAGGACACAGGAGGGAGAAAGTACAGGCAAGTGGCCCCGAGTGTGCAGGGCTGAGGCACACCTTCGGGGGCAGCACTGACAGTGTTGTGTAGTGTGCAACCCGCAGCCATCCACGGCAATCCCAGGTCTAGCCCACCAGGGAAACAAGCCAAAAGAACAAGGGTATTAGGTCGGAAATGGAAAGATGGAATATGAAATGAAAAAGGCTTATTGAACCCTAAACAGTATTAGGTAGGCTAATGCAGACACAATACTTCAATGTGAAATTTTAAAGATATATGGACCACTTGTACTTGGTGATGTGGCGGCGGCATGTCTTTGTAACTCAGGGACAGACATGAACACAGCTGTAAGTATTTCACGTCCTTATCATTCCTGAAGGTGTTGAGAACATAAAGAACTGGACTAAAATCTTTGTCGTCTATCAGGACTTTATTAGGAGTTGACAGTTTTCCCTAGAGACTGCTAAAGGAAATGAACTTAATCTTTCAATTTTAGAACAAGCTTCCTGATAAGAAAGACTCGCTAGGACAGTGTCTCTCACATTCAGATCTTTCACAGACCTACTGGGAGGGGCAGGCTGCAAGTTTTCCACGATAACGGCCTACACCTCCTGCTTTCATTTTGCTGGCAATCTAAATTAGCACACGGTGGCTCAGGATTACCTGCCCAGATAACTGCCTTACAACGACGACGGTTATGGGGCCTCTGCTGGCACCTCTGGTCCTGTGACCACAGCCTCTGCTGGCGCCTCTGGCCCCCACCGCACCAGTGAAGTCCAACCCTGCTTAACTCTGCACGGCCTCACACTTGGTCCCAGAACTTTCACACAATGGTGGGGTATTTCCTCAGGATGTCTGAGAGGGCCAGGTTGTGAACACTAGTTCAGAGCCATAACTCTCACGGTGGGTGGAGTGTCGCCTGCAGTTTGAAAGAACACATTCAAAATAATCCCTTTCTTGATTGCATAACACCAATTCCACACAGTTGAGCTCAGCAATAGTTCCAGCTGATAGGCAGTAGCAGAAACGGAGCGCAGGTCTGGACAAAGGTGGCTGAGAAACGCTATCAACCAGGGGAGGTTTGCCAGCACGCAGGACAGTAAGAAACACATGCCAAGGAGAAAGAACAAATCTTGGGTCAGTGGGTGAATCTTGGGCCAGAAATTGTCACCATCTCCTGGAACCCAAAGGACCAAAGCAGAAGAAAACCAAGACGGCCCATCAACCTTCTTGGCCCTGGGGTTAGGAGCAGGTTGGTCCACTTTTTAATACTGAGCCAAAAGAAGGAAAAAGCTGTTTGGGTCCCAGATACCATCTGTCAGGAAGTGCTGCCATCCTTTGTGATGCTGTTCAGCTCTGGGGGGGGGATGTCAGCTGGGTCCTGCTCTGCCAGGAAAGAAAGAAAGAATGGGATCTTTTTACAGTTATCTGCATTACCAGCACAATGCTCCTGCCATTTAAACACACTCTGTCATAGATGACCTTGAGCCGGCAATATTCCCAGACTGCTGGAGGAGAGCAAGGCAGGTAGAGAGACTTCCTGGGTACAGGGGACTCCAATAGAGACCATCGGGAAAAGGGTATTTTCCATCTGTTTCCATTCTTAATTAAGCCCAAATTACTAAATGTGTTTCAGAATAGGAAACATTTGGTACCACTGCTAACTGGTTTTTGAGTACTTTAAAGTTAACCCAAACAGATACAGGGTTCACCTGCTATGATGAGCTTGCAGGATTGTGATTAGAAGATTTATAACATTGACCATTTTATTTCGGGAGACACAATTGCATTTTTTTCTCCAGGTTGTTTCCTCCTTTTGTTGTCTTTCTGAGTAACTATCACAAATTAAGTATACTCACTGCCCAAAGGATAAGTTATTAATTAGTGGGCAATAAATGCCAAAGAGCATTTTGCTTAAAGAACCAAAATTAATTTCTCCCTTGAGTAAAGAAACATTTGAATCTGTCTGTGTCTGAGTCAGTGAAATTGGCCTATTTAGAAACTGCTTAGCACCACCACAGGCTGGTAGGCAGGGTAGAGGGAAGGACTTGTCAGAGGCCAGAAGCCTCCCGGTTCCTTTCCAAAGAGTTCACCACCCTATAGTTTTCCACAGAGCCAAAGGTCTCCTTTCAGTTACCGACCATAGAAAACTTCATTTTGGTGCTTGGAAAGACAATTAGATTGACTTCATCTGCTATATGAACAAAGATCAAGCAAAAAATACTTCCGTTTCACATTTCATTTAGTTTAGAATAAATGCAAATCGCCTCCCATGGCCTGTGAGCTCTGGCTTCTGCCCATATATCTCATGGTGTTTCCTTCCCACTGCACTTCCCTCAGTCTGTCCTCACTTCCTTTCCATTCCTTAAACATTCCATACCTTTCACCACCTCAGAGCCTTTGCCCGTCCATTCCCTCTACCTGAAAAATTCTTCTGCTTCATCTTTATGTAACTGTCATCTTCTGGTCAAACAAATCTCAGTGCAGCCAGCCCCTTCTTACCGTACTAGCTAAATGTGCTGTCCACCTCCTCGGATGTACTAGCATACTGTTCTTCTGGTTTCAGGAATGATTCACTTGTTTATTACCCTGTACTTCTCTAAAATACAAGTCCCATGCTATCTTGCTTACATTCCCAGTGCCTAGTACAGTGTCTGGCACAAAGTGAATGCAAAATAAATATTCGCTAAGTGAAGGATCAGCCAAAGGATTTCTTCCATTGCCATAATTAATCCCCTTGTCAAAGGTGAAATTCATAAGTGATTAATGTCACAGTTTCTCAACTCACCCCGTCAAGATGCCACCCTGCAGTATAAGCCCTGGCAGGAGAATGCCACCACCCTGGTGCTGCGGCCCAGCGTCGCAACTGCCACTCACCTGTGATTACTGCAGAGCTCCAATCTGCCTGAGGCGAGGCACCAGTTCCCCACGCTCTTGCATGGTTATGAGGTCACTGCATCCACCTATACATTCATTACCAATGAAGATTCGAGGCACCTAAAAAAGCAAAAAACCCAGGACACTTAAGGAATTTAACTACTAGTGGATCAAAAAGAATATTTTTATCCTTCCTCTATTTCCCGTGGTTCCAAACTTTTAAAATCCCTTTACAACTTCCTCATATCTATTTTTACAGGACAGAACTTTTTTTTTTTTTTTAGAGACAGAGTCCCACTTTGTCACCCTCGGCAGAGTGCCGTGGTGTCACAGCTCATAGCAACCTCCAGCTCCTGGACTTAGGTGATTTTCTTACCTCAGCCTCCTAAGTAGCTGGGACCACAGGCACCTGCGACAACGCCTGGCTATTTTTTTGTTGCAGTTTGGCCGGGATTGGGTTCACACCTGCCACACTCGGTGTATGGGGCTGGCGCTCTATTCACTGAGCCACAGGCACCACCCAGGACAGAACTTTGTTATATGGGTAACATTATTAAACATGTTATTAAGACAGGATATTTTTCAAATCAAGCATGCTGTGCATGAGACTGTACAGCTTATCAAGGATATTTTAAAATTTCACTTTATAGAAACATTTTTCAGGGAGAGAATTTTGACTGGCTGCAGTCCGACCACCCTGATTGGAATCTGGTTTCTCTGAAGCTGGGACCACACCTGAGATTGTAAACTGCTACAGCCATCAGGAAGGAAGTCATGTCTAAACATAGCTGGAAAAGTATTTGCATTAGGTCTCTGTCCCTGTGTTTTAGGGCCCTGGTTTATTAAATCCAGCCTTCTCTGTTGTTATAACACAGGTAAGCTCTGTTCTCAGCTATGGGGTCTAGAGCCAGACAACATGTTCCGTCTTTCTCATATGGTGCTGCCCGAAGTCACTGTTTTTCTTAGATAACCACGACTGCACACAGTGGTGTCATGCTTCTGGGACTGCTGCTTGGCACGTGTCCCCGCTGCCCACCCCCCATAAAGGTGGACAAGGCCTCCCACTTGTGCAGACTTGCTGCTCACCAGCCGGGGTCGAATACAGACAAGGTGAACCTGCCCTTGGCGCCTAAGGTGTCCCTGGTCTGTCCGTCTGAACATTTGCATTACCGATGGCAAAGAGGATGGGACTGGTTCCAGATCCTTACGGAGGCACCGGATCGAGGGTGGCCCACCACGAGCGGTGCTCAGCGGGAGTCTATCGTCCGTCTGGAGGCCCCTCCAGGAAGGGAACCACTGCTGGTGGAAAGAGCCCTCCACACAGTAGGGAGAAGAAGGGAGGCCAGGGCTGGGTGTTTCTCACAGCTCGGGGCGGTCCTCGAGCTCCAGCCCCAGCGGGGCGGAGCGCGCAGAGCTGGAGGGAGCGACGAGCGAGTGACACAGGCGGCCGGGAAGAAACCAGGCGCTGTTAGGGGGAGCCGCGGGGCAGGGCGGAGGGGAGGCGCAGCTCCTCGGAAGCCAAAGTGAACCCTGCTTTAGGGCACAGAGATGCAACAGACTTGGAAGTGCAACAGCTGCGGCCGCTGGAAAACCTTGACCACCACCAAGAGTTGAAGACAGTAATAAAATCCCCATACAGATGCTCGCTTTAACTAAGCGCCGGGTGAACTGTGTTCGCCAGTGGTTGGCGGGCAGTGCTGGTAGGTCACTGTGTTTGCCACCGCCGGCTCCGTCGTCTTGTGTTGATACAGGGTTCCCACGTTCAAGGCTGGAGAGGGGAACCCCAGCTTTCCAAGGTCTGGACAACTTCTTTTCTTTCTTCTTCTTCTTCTTTTTTTTTTTTTTTTGTAGAGAGTGAGTCTCACTTATTGCCCTCAGGAGAGTGCTGTGTCGTCACAGCTCACAGCAACCACAAACTCTCAGGCTTAGGCGATTCACTTGCCTTAGCTGGGACTACAGGCACCCACCACAAAACACCCAGCTACTTTTTTGTTGTTGCAGTTTGGCCGGGGCGGGTTTGAACCCACTACCCTCGGTATGTGGGGCCGGCGCCCTACCCACTGAGCCACAGGCGCCGCCCAAGGCCTGGACAATTTGCCGGAGCTGGAGGGACTGCATTCATTCTTTCCTCAATAACGCTCATTAACACCAAGTCCTGGCCAGAAGTAATTCTTAAGACTTCATACTGTTGGACAAGGACCCACTGGAGACTCCCCACTCGGGCTTTTCCCTCTGCCAGAAGCTCTGGTGTTTTTTAGTCCTTCTATCCAGAAGTTTATTTAAAAAGTGAAAAATATGAGAAAAATGGCTGAATTATTGTGAATAAGGTCTTACAGTATTTTTTATTACAAAGAGGTTCTGGATAAAAGTAAGCTTTAAAAATCAACACTAAAAATTAAAAAGATACCTCATACCACATTTCCATGCCTATTTCCTCTGCCCTAAGAGTGGGAAGAAACCCAGATGGCTTTGTCTGGAGACCCCATTCAGTCACAGAAGACTCTGTCTTCACCTGCAGCCACCAATGTGTGGGAGGCTTTGCAAACGTAGTGTGTCATCAGTTTGACCCGGTTTGTCATCTGCAAAAACAGCTGTAGGAAGGTGAGGTGAGCTGGCCAACATTTTAGAGAAACAAAGCTTCCCCTAAGCAAAGAGTTAGGACCTTTCCACTTGCGTCTGCCCAGTAAAAATTGGCAGGGTCAGCAAACACACACAGTCCTCAGGTAATGGTAGTGTAATTCTGCTGCATAGCTCCTTTTGTTAAGGACTTGACTAATTAAATAAAAATCATTTGAGCTTTAAACAAGGAAGCTATGTATTTATTCTTGAACTTTTATATTTTCAAAAAGAATTGAGTAATCATCTCTACTCTCACAGCTTGCCAAATCTCCACCTCTGGCCGGGGTGCTGGCCTCAGGGCTTGTGCTAACTTGGCTATTGAGAATGCCCTGGGGAATAAAAAGTCCTCTCTCTAGATAGGGTTCTACAACGAGAGTGAGCAGAACCACAGAAGGACCTATTAAAGGGTCCTGATTAAAGGACCTGATTTCTCTCCCCTCTCACCCTCGATTTCTGATCCAGAAGATCTGGGTTGAGGCCGAGATTTTGCATTTTGCATTTCTAACAAGTTTGCAGGTGCTGCTGCTGCTGCTGCTCCTGGCATCCTGTCTGCACAGCCTTGGTCTACAATGAGCAGGTGCCCCTCCCAGCACAGCTGAGGCTTCCTACACCATCCCCCAGGGTGGAGTTTTGTGCAGCCCATCTAGCAAAGCTGGTGCTTTCACTCCAAGACTGAAAGGCCCCTTTGTCCTCACACCCACCTTCTAGTCCCGGAACAGCAAAACTGCCATAAGGCACAATGGCTAACAACACCCTAAAGAGGGCTGAGCAGCAGAAACACAGCACAGCTGGAGGACAGCCGTGACTAAACAGGAAGCCCAGAGATCCTGAGCAAAGGAGGAAACTGCCAACTGCTGGCTCCCCTCCGGACTCCGCCTCTCCCTGGAGGAACTTGGGTCTGTTCACCATAAGGATGCATAGGAGGAATACAGGGACCCTCCCTCCTGGACTGGGTCTCCCTGCCCCATCAGCAGCTCCTTCCTCCCCCTGGGCTGGGTCTCCCTGGCTCACCCAGAAGCACCTTCTTCCCCCTGGGCTGGGTCTCCCTGCCCCACCAGCAGCTCCTTCCTCCCCCTGGACTGGGTCTCCCTGGCTCCCCCAGAAGCACCTTCCTCCCCCTGGAGTGGGTCTCCCTGGCTCCCCCAGCAGCACCTTCAGGACTCTGGGGCTACTTGGGATGTAACCACAACTCTTTCCCACACTCCTCACCACTTCCTCAGCTATGTCCCGGCTCCAAGCCACTATCATTTTTACAGGACTCATTACTATAGCCTCCCAATGTCTCCCAGCTTAACCTTGCCCTGCCCCTCTGTCTCTTATCCCCATGGCTACCAGAGGGACCATTTCAAAACAGAAATCTTGTCACTCTCCTGCTCAAAACCATGGATGGCATCTCATCTCACACCAAGTACAAACCATTGTCCTTAAGAAAGGACGGTCTAGTCTGAAAGGACTGCCTGACCCATCTCCCATTATCTCACCTCTCTCTCCGAGCTCACAATGCTCCAACCATAGCGACCTCATTGCTACTCCATGAACCTGCCAAACACTCACCACAGGACCTTTGCACTTGCTGTTCCCACAGCCTGGAATGCTCTCCCTCTACATTCCTGTGTCTTTCTCTCTTGCCTCCTGGATCTATGGAAATGTTGCCTCTCAGCAGGACTCATACGTCTCCTTTTAAAACAGTGTCCTGCTGCCTACTCCTTATCTCCTTTCCCATTTAATTTTTCTTCATAGTACATGACACTAGCCACATCTCTGCTTACTATTTTTAGTACTTATTGTTTGTCTCCTTCACTGAAATGTAGCTTCAACAATGGCAGGAGTTCTCCCCCCATGGCTGTGTTCCCAATGTTCAGAAAAGTACCTATTACATGCCAAGTGCTTAAAAATGTTTGTTGTATCCAGCAAAGTCATCCTTTAAATATGCAGGAAAAATACATACTTTCTGAGGCAAAACTTGAGGGAATTTGCTCCCAGTAGAACTGCCTTGCAAGAAAAGTCCAAAGCAGTTCTTCAGGCAGAAGGGGCATGAGGCAGCTCAGACGTTCAGAGCTCTAGAGGAGGAGAGATGGTATGTGCTGCTCCAGGACCTCTGGCCCTGTAAGGCCAGAGTGCCCGGCCTGAAGGAAAGCTCGGTGCTGCACTTGGCCAAGTCCTGAAGCTCTCCTGCTGTATTCACGGTATCCCAGGACACTGCAGGGTACTCAAGACGGAACCTGTTCTCAAAATCAAGAACACTGTACTGCTGGGGATTGTGAAGCATACAGCTTCTGAGGATGTGTTCTTCCCCTTGGTGGAATGCATTCAGCACTCAAGAATCTATGAAAAATGTCTTTTAGGGCAGTGCCTGTGGCTCAAAGGAGTAGGGTGCTGGCCCTATATGCTGGAGCGGGTGGGTTCAAACCCAACCCTGGCCAAAAACTGCAAAAAAAAAATGTCTTTTAAAAATTAAAAACAAACTTAAAAGACCAACACAATGGTGTCTGGCTCATGCCTGTAATCTTATCACTCTGGGAGTTTGAGGTGGGTGGATCCCCTGAGCTCAGATGTTCAAGACCAGCCTGAGCAAGACTGAGACCCCTTCTCTACTAAAAATAGAAAACACTGGGGCAAGAGGATCTCTTGAAACCAAGAGTTTGAAGTTGCTGTGAGCTGTGAAGCCAGGGCGACAGAGTGAGACTCCAACTCACAAACCAAAACAAAACAAAAACTCCGATACAAGAACTATCATTGCTTTACAAAGAAATGAAAAATACTTGTTAAATGGACACATGAAGAGCTCTAGTCTTCCTGCTAGAGATCAAGTACTGTTGGGCTGAGAACAGTGGTTCCCATGGAGTTGTTGCAAAGTGGACTCACATAGGGATCTTGCAAAATAATGACTCTGGGCTCCCACTTCCAACACTGGTTTAATTGGTATGGGGTGTAACTTGGGCAGCGGGATTGTTCTAAAAGCTCCTCAGGTGATTCCAATGGCTGAAGTGGAGTGGTGAGGCAAAGCTTAGGAACCACAGCTGGGAGGGATCCCACGTGGGCGGCACAGAGGGGGCCAGGGGTGGAAGCACTGGCACTGGCCTTCCCTTCTCAGGGCTAGGCACCCTGTGCGGCTGGTGGTCCCCTAAACCACAAGAGCTCTCTCACCGTTGTCTGCCAGGACCTTGGCTCACAGCAACAGGGTAATACCTCACACTCCCTCTACTCCAAAATGTTTACTTCCTTTTGGAGAGAAGGGGAGAAACACCTCCAAAGCTTTATACTCAGAACCAGAGAAAACCTCACAAGTCAAACCAAACTCAAACTGAAACAGGACACTGCATCTGTCCTGAAAGGGAATTTTGGTGGGCTGGGGGGAGAAGTCCTCACTCCAGCAGCACCCAGACTGACACAGGTGATCTGCCAGTGGGTATCCACCTGAAGCCCAGGACGCTGCGGGCAGGGAGGGAGGACAGCACTTCTTAGGTGGTCCCACAGTCTGTTCTTGGCAAAGGGGACTTTTAGGTCACCTACTTTAATATGGTGTTGCAGCTGGGATTTGTAAGTCACAGAGAGGGTGACTTGCCCTGTGTCACACAGCAGCTGATTTTGAGAGCCAGGCCTGAGCTGTGACTTACAAACTTCCTACTCTGATGGGCCTAGAAATACCCGTAATTAATTTAGAGCAAAGGGCAGATAATACATTGGCGTTTTCCAGGGGGAGGAGTTAGATAAGGAAGAATGTGCAAAGTAGGTTATGGTGAATGAAAGCCCAGAGAAAAGACTGTAAACCCACTGGCCACATAAAAACAGAAGGAAGTGTGCACTGGAGACCCATGTTGGGTAAGAGACATTTCAGGCTGCACCCTGGTCCTCCACCCAACCTTCCTTCCGTGGGAAGGGTGGAAGGCTGAATACTGTCATCTCACAGGCAGTATTTAAAACAAAGACTCCAGACGACTCCTCGGACTCTCAGACAAGCTGCGGGCCGCTGACGCACGGCACACATCAGCTGTGACCCTCCTCTGCTCTGGGAGGACTACTGGCTGCAGGCCAACCACTCAGTCCAGTGGCCAGTGTCTTCCCTCAGGCGCCCTCCCCCCACACCCTGCAAAGCCCTCTAAACACCTTGAATGACCTAGAGGAAGGCACGGCCCTAGAAAAAAAAGCAATCAGACAGCCTTCTCCCAGCCTTTTAGAACTAAACCCCACACTCACTGTTCTTGCTCCTGTGAGCTGCTGCAAATAATCTTGAATCTCATTTGTGCAGCTGGTGGCCGTGATATCGATAAATTCCATAAACCCCTGTTTGAGGGGCAGTTGACTGAGGAGCTCTTGGGTCCTCCTGCAGTAGGGGCAGGTGGGTTTGATGAACACAACCACCTTCCCAGGCTGGATTTTGCTGTTCACAAATTCTTGAGCCATAACTGACAGGCTGCCTTCTGCCAGAGGAGCCCCCACTTGCAGGTACAGCTCAGGATGTGCTCTGAGGCCGCCAGCCGGCTCTCATTTAAGAAGGAACCTCCCAGGAGGAGGGGTTTGCCGCGTAGCAAGCTCTAGTTTTAAAGGGACAGCTGCAAAGGCGTCTCCATCTGATATAACCCACTAGCTGTGCCTGTGAAGGGGCACTTGCTATTTTATCATTAACAGCTTTGTCCAGGTTGCCACCTTTGTCCTCAGACCTTTTGGGAGTGCCTGCCTGGGGCAAGGATCAGAGTTCAGTCATCCCCTAGGGAAGCACAGCCTGAACAGACCAGCCTTGAGGAGACAGTGACCTCTCAGAGCAAATTTCTTTGTTTCCCCTTTCGGAAATATGGTTGGATTTAAAAAATGCCAACAGAATAACTTAAGAAACAGAAAGCTTTGAAATTTCATTGGAGGAACTGAAGTTGAAACTGTGACTTTGCACCCCATGTGGAAACTGCCACCACTGTGTTGCCCTGTGCATTAGGGGGTTTGTTGTTGTGATTCTAAGTATTTAAAAATTTGAAGATTTCACAAAAGAATCCAGACTTGCAGCTTCTCTCTGAAGAGTGGGTGGGACAATACAGAGGTGGGTTCTTTAGTGGCAGCAGCTAGAGCTCCAGTAGCCCCAGGTCCCACAGGCCCAGGCCTTGGAGCCACCTGCTTCGCCAGTGAAGCTTTGAGTTTAGGACCCTTCCACAGCTGTTTAGAAGCAAATTCCCACAGAGCCCTGACTCCAAACCATAGATCAAATGAGGGTCTTTTCCTCTGTCCCTGTGTGTTCACTGTTTGTGTAACTGCCCCTTCTCAGAAGGCAGCATCTTCTGCTCCCAGGCCCAGTTCTGACCCCTCCTGTGTGTAGTAAGTTAAATTAACTGATCAAGGGAAAAACTCTCTGAAAAGTGGGTCATAGGGTGGTGCCTGTGGCTCAAAGGAGTAGGGCACTGGCTCCATATACCTAGAGGTGTTGGGTTCAAACCTGGCCCTGGCCAAAAACTGCAAAAAATAAAAAATAAAAAAAAGAAGTGGGTTGTTGTTTTTTCTAGGAATTTTCACAATGAAATCGGCATATCTTCAATGATGTGAGGCTGGGGCTGGAGCAGGACAACACCACTGTCACGTAGGTGGAATCCCAAGAACATTGTCATAGAGAGCAGGGAACAGAAGTGACTTTAGTTGTCAACAAAGTTAAAATGACAGAATAAGAAGCCCAGATTCTGGGTCACAGAGAGGGAACTGAGCAAGATCTCTGTGGACAGAGAGAATGGGGGGGGGGCTGGGAGGCTGGAGCAGCCCCTTGAGACAGGGTCAGGGTCCTTGGCCCATGGCTCCACTTCCCTCCAGAACTTGCTCAGTGGCAGGGTCTGTGTCTCCCCTCTTCTTTGTCATCCTTCTCCTCCCAGAGGGCCCAACGTCCCATCAGGGGCCTCAGGTCAGCTTCCAGCAGCCCTCATCGTCCTGTGGCATGCATCTGGCTGTTCCCACCTTTCTCTTCTCAGTGGCTGCTGTTAGTCTCCCTCTTCCTGAAGTCTTTTTCCTCAGCACATGTCCATGTTCAAATGTCTCCCTTGTTAAAAACCTCCACTGTGTCCATTCCTGTGCTCCTGCCCCTGCCCTGTCTGAAACTCGCTGAACACCCCCCTACCCCCAGCTTCTATCACTGCAATCTGACCTCCTCATCAAACATTCTGCTGAAACTCTTCTGGGCAGCGCCCATCATGAGCTCTGTCTACATTGCTAAACCACCTGAGGCTCCAGGTGCCTACTGAGCCTCACCCAGAAGTCTGGGTGTTGAGTTTTTGGTAAACTGGTGGAGCAAACCTCCCATATCACCTGTTTGCACAGGATCAACCTGCAAGTCTGGGCACCTGGGCAGAGGCTGTGGCACCGGGTCACTCCTGTCTCAGCCCCGGGGGCTTTAGGGCTACAAGGCACAGGCTGCGGAAGGCATTTCTGTGAGGCACCACGAGCACTATGGGACGCAGACAGATGGCACGAGGGTGCGGTGGGGTGCCTTCTTCATTTTCCCAGGAGATGCTCCTGGCTCAGCATAGTGAGCTCTGCTCCAGGGATGTCATGGAGGCTTGTAGCTCTGGCTCATTGGGGACAAGATCCAGCATGGATATTAGGAGCATCTCCATGGACTGTTACTGTGGGGCTGCAGAGGTCCTGTCCTCAAGAGCCGAGGACAGAAAGAGCTGTGCATGGCTGAGCACTCGTGGCCTCTCCTCGGAGACTCCCAGAAATAGTGGGAAGTGAGGGAATTTTTCAGGGGGAAGGCAGCCTTGCCAGGCAGATAGGTGGTGACAAGCTAGTGAAATACATGCTGTTGCCATGAATGTGATTGCATTTGTACCCATAGGTTGGAGAATGTTGAAAACATTTTCGCGCAATGAACACCTTCTGCCCCAGCTTTGCAGGATTTGACCTTGTAGGCCACCCAGTCCCTGGCAGCTCTCTCCTTCCACTGCTAACAGCAGCAGGACTGTTTTGTTCTTTCTGTACAGGTGGACATTCTGTGTCAGCTTCTTGAGAATCTTGCCCACACACCTGGTACGTCCTGGCCCTTGACCTTGCTGCGCACATGCCCTCCCTGAAGGCTGAGGCTCCATTTGTTGCCTTCACTGAGGAGTACTGCACTGATTTCTCTTGCTCATACCTCTCTCCCAAGCCTCAGAGATGGGCTCCTCATTGCCTGTGGAGAAGACCCCCCTGGGAATTTCACAGTTCCCTCAGCCTCAGTGGGACCAAAGCTGAAGCTCTCCTGAAGCTTCCCTCTTTCTTCCTCATCTGGCCACCTTCCCCAGGCAGAGCAGAAACAAATAAATATCCTCCACAGTAGGTATTAGTACCTGTCATTGGCTCAGGAAATAGTTGTGGAGAGGTCAGGAGATGCTGGCCAAGGCTTCCCAGCAAGGAAGTGATAGACATGGGGTTCCAGCCCAGGTGCGTGGGTCCAAAGCGGGCACCCCTCCATGGCACAACAGAGCAGATCCCAGGGTCTCGAGGGAGGACGGTATAAAGGAAGGGGTCTCCCTTAGCCCCCTGGTGAGCTTGCATCATGCCATGACAATTTTTTGCTGGGTGCTTGCCCAGTCTGCCCCCGAGCCCCTCCAGGTAACAGCCAGAAATTTAAGTCGACTGAATGTCGATTGTCCTTCAGGGGAACTGAATCCTCTCACCGAACATGGAAATGACTGTCAAGTAAGAGGAGGACACTGTCTATTCTCATTCAGGATCTTCTCTTAGGAAGAAACAGCACCTGTGTGCAAAGACATCAGGAAGGAATCACAGACTTGGTTGTGAGAAAGGAAAACAGTGGCCCAAAGGAGGGAGAAGATGAGTTCACATCACCAGGCTTCTCTGCACGCAGACGAGTGCATTGCTGTTTGAAATCTATTGATGATGCTTCTACCAGCTGGCAGGGTGTCTGAATGCCAGCTGTGTCCTTGAGGCTGGGCCATCCTCCACAGAGCTGACAAACCCTGGGCAAACTTAGGGAAACCTGTGATGAGCCCACTCTGCCACTGACATTGGACATTCTTTGAATCTGGCTGTTTTTGTCCATATGCCCCACCCCACAACTGTCTATTGCAAAGGACTCCGAGAGTGGACGGCCTCTGAGCCAGATGATTTGCAGGTTGAAGGTGGACCCCTCGGGCAACTCATCCGCTGGTGTTAGTCCAGAAGAGTAAGCCCCAGCCGGTGGCAATCCCTAAGCATGCAAGCTCGCAGTCATTATCCAATCTCTCCTCACCAGTCTGTTACAGTCTCAATAACTAGCTACTGTGGAGGTTGCTCAGGGCTACCCTGCACTTAAGGTTAGCCTGCCTCTTGCAAATTTGCACTTCAATCCATGTCACACCTGGTTCCTCCAACTGTGACCAGGGCCTTAGGGGTCTCGACAGTCTATGAAATGACTATTTTCCTCACTAATTCCCTTGTCACCCACAAGAAATGTGACATCAATAAAGACTCGACTTAAATATTCAGCAAAGGGGCACCAATTTAGAAGAAGTGTATCAACACAGTGGAATACATTAAAATGTTTTTTAAAAGAGGCAGAACATGTTAGTTCAAGTAGAATAATCTCTAAGATATTTAATTAAGATGTAGTGCAGTGGGGGCAGAAAGCTACTAGTGTGTAAAAGAAAATGAATATGTTGAGTAGACTTTCTTATTATAGTAGAATTGGAAGGCCACAGCTGAGGACAAAGAAGGGTAAATTATGTACCTTGTGTAGAAAGCCACCAATGAGTGGCCAGAATTCCTTTCTAGGTCTTGCTAAGAGGTGGTAGGACTAAGCCCAAAACCATCAGTACACATTCCCAACCCTCTCACACTAGCTGGCCTTGGAAGGAGTGTCAGAAATTTTTTCTCCCTTTCCCCCTAAGCCACATGAGAAAGATCCAAGAGAACATCCTCCCAGATTGGAGTTTTCCTGTAAGAAGAGGAGGCTGGCTCTCTCATTCGCCCATTGGTTGGCTGCTCAGGCAGTTGGTGCGTTGATCGCCCTTGTGCCTGTCGGGCAGGGTGAAAAGCCTTGGAGAAATAGCAGAGTCTGGCTTGAAAGAACATGTGACTTCCTATGGGGCCTATGGATGCCATGAAAGCGGACAGCCTTGAGTTGTCTCATTTCCTGTCACTGGGTAAGGAGACCCAGGCACAGGAGACCATGGGTGTGCACAGAGGCAGGACTGAGGGGGCTTGGTGAGGATAAATTGGGGAAAGGCAGCATAAGAGAGATTCCTCTCTCTAAGACCTTAACCCAGAGCCCTAAAGGGCCTTTAGGGTGCCACCATTCACAGAGATCACCAGATGGTTAGTGTTGGCCCCAGATGTCATGACCAGTCACAGGGAAAGGACAGTGTGGATATCTGCCCTTCCCCTGCCCCGTCCCTTCCCCTGCCTCGTCCCTTCCACTGCCCTGTCTCTTCCCCTGCCCTGTCCCTTCCCTTTCCCTGTCCCTTCCCTTACATTGTTGTCCCTTCCAGTTCTCTGCCTTGAAAAAGGAGGGGAGGATCCATCCTAGACCCTGACCATGATGTCCCTCTCCACTACCAGAGCAAGAGCGGGGCCAGAGTGAAATGCAGGTCCACCTCTGACCCCTGCAGATGCCTCACCTGGAGTAGGAGTAGGGAGGAGTTGATATGAGACTGGAATTTTAAACTCGATTGGAGTAGACTTTTGTGTAACTATTGGTAAGCAGAAAGTTGTGGGACCTGTTCAGTTTCTGCCTACCCAGTAGAGAAGGGAGATCGAACAGAGCACAGTTGTAAATCCAGATTAATGACAACCATATCAGGTGTTTCCTATAACTCCGCCTGTCTGGACACATGTGTTCCCTCTGGGAGGACACACAGGACGCAAGTGGTAGAGTCTGCCTCTCGAGAGGTGACATGGGACCCCCTACAGGGCAGGTGTACTGCCTGCATGCCTTTTGTGTGATTTTGATCGTACAGATTTTGTAATGTGTAGATATACATTACACAAAACAAGCAGACGGCATGCCAAGACAGGGACAGAAGGGACAGAGGATGTGGAGACAGGACCCTTAGGTTGCAGGAGAAGTCTAAGAAAATGTATCTTTTTAATGTACCAGGCTACTCTTTTGCCCCAGCAGGAGGCTGCCCCTACTCAGTTGGGCTCATGGACAGAGGAGGGGAGGCTGAATGAGGCCACTCACAGAAACACCACATGCTGGGCCAGCCTGTCTGGTGGCGGGAAGCAGAAGGTCGCTCTTCCACAATGCACACAGCTCTCCCCTGCTTGTGCTGCTCTATAAAGGAGTCCCCTGTCCATGTCCTGGGTCATAGAAAGACTCCAGAAGGTTTGGAACCTGCCATGGCGCCTCCCCCACCAGATGTCCTGTGGAGGCTGAGGGAGGAAGACTCACCTTATTCAGGGGGTCAGAGAGGAGCCATCTTGAGGCCAGTGCACAGACAGCTTAGGAGGAGAGGGGTCTGGAACAGGAAAGACAACACCCCCAAATCACCTTGAAACCTGAGGATGACCCAAACACCCACGGGTAAGAAATGGGCATCATGGCACCTCCACATAGCTATTCTGAAGCCATTACAAATTATGAGTTATATCTGCATATGTTAATGTGGAAAGATATTTAAGATATATAATTGTGATTTATTTATTAAATAGGCAATACAGAAATATAGTACAAAATTTGAATGATACACCAGGGTATGCAATGAGAAGAAAGTTGCTCTATTGCCCTTATCCCCAATTACTGGGATCTTCTTACCAGTGGCAACCAGTGTTCCTACTATTCCCAGACTATTTTTAAAAATTCAATAATATGGGGGGGCGGAGCAAGATGGCGGACGAGTAACAGCTTCCTTGCGGCTGGGCACAATGAGACTGGGGAGAGAGGACTTCAGGCATCACTGCCAGGCAGGATCCACCCAGAAACTTCCCTTTGGGGACACAGGGAGACAGCGTGAGGCTTCTGGACACCCTGAGGAAGGCTAAAGCGGGGAGATTGGGCAAGTGGTTGCGTCTGTTCATTCGGTCTGATCCTGTCAGCGGCTCTGGGTGGGGCAGCAGTGGGACTGCAGGCTGGAAGGGCCTTGCCTGTAAGCCGTTTGGGTTTCTTTTGGACTTGGCACTTGGTTGAACTGCCTTGGGAGAACCTGGGCAGGAGTGTGGGGTTTTTTGAGTATTGCCTGGGGCCCCAGACTGGGCCACCAAGCCAAACG